>CM075201.1:25838674-25846174 GCA_037577475.1 Chaunax sp. Z400
GTTGGAAGGAGGTTTGACTGGGTGAGGCTGGAGCAGCCTCATCGCCGTGGTTTATCAGCGTCACAGTAACAGGAATGAGACAGGCAGAGGTCAGGGTCGGCTGCAGAGCAGCAGCGCAGGAGGTCCTTTTGAACCACACATCCCCACATACTGCCGTAAAGACGTCAAACAGCCCAGTAAGGCTGATGTAACGCTGACTCAGCGTGTGGTTCTAGACAGCATGTCCTGATCCAGGGGCAGCAGAGATGATGCCACCTCAGAGCAACATGTGTCAGTTCCAGATGAGCCGAGGTCTCACTGTACGATGTGGAAGTAACAGATGCCATCGTGTCACAACGTGATCCTGCTGACATACGACAGACATATAAGCGGGGCGTCTCTTTTGCTTTGGGTGGTGATTTGTTGGACGGGCTCCTCTCTGGCCTTTGCATGTTTCTGCTCGTCTACCCGTTTAAACACAACTGACAAATATGCAGAATGCCAAGGCCCAACTTATCAACTTTTAATTCATTTAAAAGTCATCCAAAAATCAAACTCATGGCCCTGGAACCAGAATTTAACCATTTAAATAGGATGGATCCAGATTTCTGTTAGGATCCACCCCTCATAGATACCAACCCCCTAAACATACCCGAGTTCTTGTTTTAATGAAAGCATTTTTAAAAAGAACAAAGAACAGTCCATCTCAAAAGAAAAAGATTTTTTTTTTAATATTCTGGATCCGCCCCTTTTCTTTGTTTTGTATGTTGAGCCACGCCTAAGATGATTTCTGTCATGACAGACAATAAAGTTTTCTGATTCTGATGCTTTATCCAGATCCACAACAAAATTTATTGAGGTCTATTTTGGTCCATGATCCTTCCTCCCTTCAAATTTTATGGAAATCTGGTCAGACGTTTTTGCCTAATCCTTCTGACAAACCAACAAACAAATGGACTCAGATGAAAACCTCCTCATTAAATAGATATATTAAAATAATGCGGCAACATTCCCACCATTAACAGCCTGTGTGAAAGGACACTGCAGCAGGGTGAATGGTTCCAGTCTCAGCTGAACTGTGGCAGAAATGAAGTTCCTAAAGCTTTACAGCAGTACGTTCATTTATTTCACGCCATACATTATTCTGGACTGTGGACGTCTTTTATTATGACTATGACATAATGGTCCAAGACACAAAATGGACTCAGATGGTTTAGGGTCTTTGAAAAAGATAAGAGGAGTGTGTGTGTGTGTGTGTGTGTGTGTGTGTGTGTGTGTGTGTGTGTGTGTGTGTGTGTGTGTGTGTGTGTGTGTGTGTGTGTGTGTGTGTGTGTTTTATGATAGGAAGTTGGGGATTTGCATGGGTGGAAGGGAGGAAAGGATGAAGACAAGGAGGAGATATGAGATATATTTATGTAAGAAAACATTTTCTAACACTGTCCACTGAGTGTAGACTAAACATGAGAAAAAACTCCCAGTATAAGCCTGTATGAAGCCAGTATGACCCAGTCTGACACATTATAACCCAGTATGACCAGGAAAACCTGTCTAATGGTTCACTGATAATAGATTAAAAACTACGCTTGCAGTCACAATAAGAGACGTGTTTAAATGAAATGTCCTGATTGGATGAACCGTCTCGTTGTAACAGCAGAGATTTGCTCACAGTGTTTGAAAAAGGGCTACATAAAGGTTAGCTAAAGGCTACATAAGGGCACCATAAAGGCTACATAAGGGCTAGATAAAGGCTACATAAAGGCTACATAAGGGCTAGATAAAGGCTACATAAAGGCACCATAAATGCTACATAAAGGCTACATAAAGGCTACATAAAGGCTACATAAGGGCTAGATAAAGGCTACATAAAGGCTACATAAGGGCTAGATAAAGGCTACATAAAGGCACCATAAATGCTACATAAAGGCTACATAAAGGCACCATAAATGCTACATAAAGGCTACATAAAGGCCATATAATGGCTACATAAAGGCTCTATAAAGGCTATGCAAAGGCAGTTACACTCCCATTTATGGACTCAAGCGGAGCAGCTGGTGAGTCATGCCTGACACCTAGTGGTAAAATTCCGCACTCTGCTTCGATGTTTGACTTGGTATCATATAAGAACATTTTCACATTGTCCCAACCCTAATAAAGTTTCTCTAATAATTTACAAACTTTACTTCCTGGTTTGTTTTAGCATTAGGAGGAAAACCTCATGACACCACGGCGAAGGGAAACTTCTCACTGGAGATTCATAGACTTAGAGGAAATGAGTCGGAGGGACAGATCCAGGGAGGGCTTCACACAGCTGCAGCGATGGGGGAGGGTGGGAATGTTATCAGCAGGGGTCAAGAGGTCAGGAGAGAGTTTTTAACTCACTTCCTGTTTCTGCTGCTGGGATGGCAAAACTCCTCTCCCCATCCTCAGGAATTCACATCCATCCCTTCCTCCCACTCTCATTCTTTCATCCTCTGTCTTCAGCTTTTTCTCTAACAGCAAAACATGTTCAGAGAGTTTCATCCAAACATGATGAGCTGAGAGGAGAGAACATTTAAAGACTTTGGGGCTGAATGTCAGTCCGCTGAGAGCAGAACTGATCATTGTGTTTGTGAACATTTGCCCTGTATTTCAGTGATTTGTTTGTGCAGATTTTTGACTCCGCGGTCGTAATGAGATGTTGGCGTCCGGTCAGACGCAGCTGTGTTCTAGGACTAAGATAAACCATTTGGTTGAAAAATGTTCCCACCCATTGAGACCCCTTCAGTTGATTTTATTAGAGAGAAATACCAAACTGTGGTGAGGTTTGTTAAGAAAGAGGATCTCAACGAAACAAACCAAAAAAACCGAGTCAGGAAGAGACGAATGTTGTTCTCTTTAAATACCTATAATGAACAAGAAGCTTCAGTATCTTCAGTTCTTGTTAAACTAAACCAAAAGCCAACTTTCACTCTGACTAAAACCAATAATCCGTCTGACCAGATCACATTTTCATCATCTCCAGACGAGAACATTGAAATTCAGCAATTCTACAAAACCATTTGCTTTTTTCAACGTCATCATTTTTAAAAAAATCTCCTTTTCTATAATGTGTTTGCTTATAGTTTAGTGTCGACTCGTCTCTTTTTCTGATTCAGTTTGGTTAACAAGCCTAAACCAGTTTAATGTAATGCTGAGGTGTAGGTGGAGAGAAGTAGCAGCAAAAAATGTGGCTGATGTCTAATATTAGGGTCACATTAGAGAAAAATAAAACAGAGATTTAGAAAAAGAAGTCCAAATATAATGAGAATAAAGTCATAATATCATAATAATAAAGTCATAATATTATGAGACTAAAGTCATAATATCATAATAATAAAGTCATAATATTATAACAATAAAGCCATAATATTATTATTATAATAAAGTCATAATATTATAACAATAAAGCCATAATATTATAACAATAAAGTCATAATATTATAACAATAAAGCCATAATATTATTATAATAAAGTCATAATATTATAACAATAAAGTCATAATATTATAACAATAAAGCCATAATATTATTATTATAATAAAGCCATAATATTATTATTATAATAAAGTCATAATATTATGAGACTAAAGTCATAATATAATGAGAATAAAGTACCAATCTGTATAAACTGTTTATATCAGATATGCTCTCAGGCAGTGACTGATTTAACGTGAATTGGTTCTAAGTAATACCATCTTGTTACCATGTGTTTTTTGTCTCATTAGATATTGTGTTGTTATGTGGGAGAACCTGTAAACTCAATAAGGACATGTAGCTCCATGATTGACATAAAGCTAGTTGAACAGAGATGAAGTGAAACTAAAGACTGCATGGGAGCAACATGTATATAAAATGAATCAACAGGGCTCTAAAAATAAAAAAAATGTAGCTGAGATGAGTTGGAAAACATCACAACTTGTTAAACTCTAACTTGAGAACTCTTCTGATGGTAATGACATAATGTAGGTCATGACAGGAGTTTATGAACCAAGAGGCTCTCTGAGATTTTCACTGGACTCTGTTCATCCTGTAGAAAACGCAGAGAGGAAGTGACTGAATAATTCAGCATATTTCCTCAACAGTAATGGACGACTTCTGTTGCTGCTGCTGCTGCTGCTGCTGGTGGTGGTGGTGGTGGTGGTGGTGTGGCCATTCAGCCATAGGGTTAAGTGCAACCATCCATGCATCATCCATCCATCCATCCATCCATCCATCCATGCATCAGTTTCCATCATCTAAGCACATTAAAAAGTCTGTAAAACAGTAAAGTCCACATCAGACAAAGACAGAATGAGTGAAGGCAGATATGTCCTGATGTCAGCATATTTTAGTTCTATAATTTAGGATGGGGCGGGAAACCCACGGCCCTGGGTGTGTTATATTTAGACGCTTGGTCCAGGAAACAGGATGAGAAGGGGGGAGGGGGTGTTAGATATTAGCGAGTCTTGTGGGACGAACCGGGGTTCCCACTTTCCCACAGTCTGAGCTGGAAAACGCTGGACGGAGGGCCTGACAGCTGGCCTCGCCAAGGCTTCTGGGTACCGGACCGCCTGCTGCCCCACAGGAAGGAGAGGTCAGAGGTCAAAAACACACACAAACACACGGCTGGTCCAACAAACACACGGCTGGTCTGAACAGAGTTAAAACACAGAATCTACTGAGACAGATGAGTTATTATGTAATCAACTTCCTGTACCTGTATAGCAGCTGCAGCTAATGTTAGCACGTCTGCAGCTAACATTCGCACGTCTGCAGCTAACGTTAGCACGTCTGCAGCTAACATTCGCACGTCTGCAGCTAACGTTAGCACGTCTGCAGCTAACGTTAGCACGTCTGCAGCTAACATTCGCATGTCTGCAGCTAACGTTAGCACGTCTGCAGCTGATGATATGCTCGTCCTGAACGCTGCATGAATTACAACCGAGATTCCTCCTCCAATAGTCTGAGCCTTCACCATCTACAGAGGTTTCTACGGTAGCCCAAAAAGGACAAACCAAACATGGCTTTTCTTTTCAGAGAGGAATAGGTGAGGAGTGTTCAGTTGGTTGCAGTCTGCTACTTTGCCACTAGATGCCACTAAAACACACACTGGTCCGTAACAAACCTCGTTTCTCTCATCAGGTTTCAGAGGAGCCACATTTTTTCGATTCTAACTTTTCTAATCCGACTTCCTGTGTATTCATTTTTAAAAAAAAATCAGTTTCGCTGTAGCCGTCTTTTGAAAGCCTGAAAATGTCTAAAGATGGAGGCTGGAAACTCAGACTTCCTTCTCTTCCCACAGGGTTCTGGTCGGAGAGTGTGGGAATCAGATCTGAGTCTGAGCCAAATGAGTCACAACAACACACTTAGATTTCTACAGCCTTTTAATTCATTGCTTTGTGCTCATTTATTCATGTATTTGCAGTGGAGAATATAAATGTCTTAAAGTATGAAATGAATTCATGCCCAATACTTTTAGTTTATTTTCTACGAGCTGCTCTACCAGATAAACAACCACGAGGAGTTTATTATGTTCAGTTTATCAGCCACTGGGGATGACAGAAGAAAAACCTTCAATGTGTTGTGAGGTTGTGGCTCCCTCTAGTGGTCAGGAGGGAAACTGTAGAAAAGCTCTGAGGGATGTACAGTTAAATAGAGTGAAGTTGATCATTAATTATTTAAAAACAAGAATGAATCCCCAGGAACCCCCACCATGGTGGCTATTATTATTATTATTATTATTATGATTATTATTATTGTTAATAAAGTTATTTAATTATTGTTATTTAATTGCGTATCTGAGAAAATGTTTAAATTAAAAAATACTTAAAATTCCCCCGACATTCAAAGGCACCACTGCAGTATATGGGAAATATGTACATTAAGTTTTGTGAAGAAATATTTTTGAGTTATACCCCAGAAAGTCTCATCTGAGAATACAGCTGAGGCTCAGGAGGTAGAGAGGTCGCCCAATCGAACCTCCGACCGAGAAAAGATCTGCTGCATTATTCTGGCTCCTGCCTCCAGAGAACAGGCTGAACCTCTCCTCCACAGACCAAACTCTGAGAACCTGCAGAGTCTTCATGTCCTAACAACCATTACATCAGAGTCAGACAGCATACATGGATTACCGATCTCCAAAATCATTATTTTCCATAAAAATATTCATCAAACGCAAAAATGTAACCAAATCTTATGAAAAGGTTCTTTAGTGACGATGAAGACGACGGTTTATTCCCAGTAACTGCTGTCAGTTCAGGACTGACACAACAGACACACTAACAACAGACCAATGAGAAGCCAACAGGTCAATGATGTCATGGCTGATGTCATTTTTCTCATGTAGTGTTTTTGAACGTCGTTGATTTTCTGTGTTTATGTTTTCACATCTAAAGACAGGCAGGTTGTTTGGTGATGAAGATGATGATGATGAGGAAGATGAACATCACAGTTTTCCTTTTGTTTCAAGCAGCAAAAACATGTCTGGCTTCTGCAGCCATAATCTACTGTTTATCTTTTATTTCCATGGCAACAACCTCACTATGAATCTCTCCACACACACTTCATGAACACTGTCCATAAGACACACCACACACAACAAGAGGACAGCGAATGAGCAACCAGAGCTGCTGCTAAACCAATCACATGATGAGTCACATGATCAACATGATGTAAACCAAATAATGACGTTTTCATTTCAGGACCAATCAGGTGATTTCTCTCAGTGAATCTATCAAACAATGAAAACCCGGTCATTATTTAGTCAGAGGCTGACTGACCAATGAGCGCAGGCCAAACAGAACACACTGTTAGCAACAGCTGTAAAACGTGCAGCAGTTTAAATGTCCTACCTCTGGTCCGTGACGTGATAACGTCACTGTGACGTCTTCAGAAGAGGAACAGCTCAGCTACAGGTCCAGAAAAGATTGAAACAGCCGCAAATAGTCCAAAACTTCAGTGAGTTCCTCCTTCAGGTTGACCTGAACGTCACAGGAAGTGAGCAGAGAGCAGAAGCTCCGCCCCTATGAACCTGAGCACACCTGGCCAATCAGTGGACCGAGCTGACCGCCCACCGGTCAATAATCACTGATCATTAAACTGATCATTTACTTGTATGGTTGTGAGATTTAAAAAAAAAAAATTGACGTGATGTAATAAATTGAACCAAATATTTTTCTTGTTGTTGTTTCCTGCTGCTCATCTTTAATTAGAGACACAGACTGTTTACACAAGTTTTAGTTGTTTACACAAATATGCAGACTCAGCTTTTTTTAAGGATTCGTCCCTTTAACCAAATCGTTTAACGGTTTCCTCTTTGGGCCACGACCCTCCTTCAACCACGCCTCATGGAAATCCCTCCTGGAGTTTTTATGGAACAACAAAGTTTATTCATAAATATATTTACATAGTTATGAGTTAAATGTGACTGGATGACGCTGCTGCTCTCATCAACCAAAAGAGCAACGAAAGCCACTAAAGTTTATTTTCCTGCCTCCATTCACCATCAAGCTGCCCTCATTATTA
>CM075201.1:25848674-25863674 GCA_037577475.1 Chaunax sp. Z400
ATTCACTGGTTTAGTCAACTCAAGCCCAACCCCCTCAAGAAATCCTACAAACAAAAAACAAACAAACAAACAAATACACACCTACTTGGTGGAGCCGACAAACTGATGCATTTTGTTTTGGTACTTATTTCTAACGTGGTCCTCAGTAACAAATTCATAATAAACAGACAACATGCACAACAGTAAACAATATTCCAAATTTAAAAAACACTAGACATTAAAATTACACATTGCTGCCGCCCACCTAATAATACTGTGATGTGATTGGCTGCCTTGTGGCCGAGGTGCTCATGGGGAAGAGCCACACGGGAAAGAATGAGAAATGAGCAATCTGCTCATCACTCCCTAATATCTGTACGTAAACATATCTGCGGGGAGTGACAACGCCAATAATGATAATAATAAACATGAGAAACATTTGGAAATCGAGAGACGTCTGACTGAACTTTGGTTTGTGTACCTAATAATACTGTGAAGTGATTGTTTTGTATTTGTAGTTCATCTATAGAACATGTTGCCTCCATAAAGGCCTCCACTGTCTATATACATATCAGCATCTGATGGAGGGGATGTGGTAAAATAAATGTTATATCTGTACACTGAAGACAGAAAGTGGGTCAGAGGACAGTCATGTAGAGGCAGCATCAAGCTGCATGTAGCATGTAGCATGTAGCATGTGGTTAGCTGACACATCCACCTCCCATAACCAGACGTTCAAACTGAGAAACAGAAACATTTTGCAGGCAGAGGATCAGGGAGGTAAACAGAGAGGCTGTCTCACAAACTGACTGGTGAGACGGCAGACAGGTGGGTCAAAACAGTCTGTCAGCCGAGGAGAAAGAACCGAACAGGCAGTCGGACAGCTGAGGAGTCAAAGTGACAGGCGGCGAGCAGCAGAAGAAGAAACCAGAGATGCATCTGTCAGGCAGACAACCGGACCACCCTGCACTCCCAGGGAGCCTGGATCCACCTCTGATGATGAGACGTTCAGGTGCTGCAGGATGTTTCTGGGCTATCTGGTCCGGCTGTGCCAGGAGGCTTCAAAGATGCTCCTGATGCTCCCAGTGGTGTGGCTGTGCGCTCCGGCTGGTCGGGGTGCCTCCTGGGCCCTGGGCCTGTTGGTTGATCCGGGCCCACTGTGGTGCTGTGGGACCTGCGGCCCGGATGTATATATAAATACACTGTATATATATATAAATATATGTTTATATATCAATATCTATCTGGGACGTTGTGGACGACGACGGACTCTGTAACCGTTGCATCAGCCCTGAAAGACTTGTGATGATCCTCACAGCTGCTGAATGTAGATGTCAGAGAGGTTTCTGGTGACCCGGGACAGTCTGACCTGAACACTTCATCAGAGGACAGAGACCGAGGAGAAAACCAGAGAAGGAACAAAGACTCAAAGCATCACTCAGGTTGATTTACGGCTACGCTGCCCCCAGAGGTTTCAGGTGGTTCTGCACCGATTGGTCCGTAAGCCTTCATGTTTATTGTCTCACCATATTTAGAGTGAATTAAAGGGGAAAAGATGGAGGAGGAGGAGGAGGAGCTCTTGTCTTTGAGGAAGATGCCATAAGAGGATGAGGATGATGGGTTTGTGTGATAAAGATGTGTCTGAAGTGTAAAATCAGACGGATTTATTTATTCTGCAGCGAGAGGAGGGAGAGCTTCAGAAACTGTTGGAGTTTTAAGCGTCGAGGTAGCGCTCAGAGATTTCAAGGCCAGAAAACACAAAAGTAGATGAAAAAAGAAATCTTCATTTTTTTCATAATCAATCCTCAAAACAAATTATTTTTTTTCCAGCAGAGTAGAAATGGGATGGAGGTTTTTTTTTTGTTGTTGCTTTTTTCTCTGTTTTTTTCTCCTTATTTTTCAACAGATGTAAAAATGATTGAAATCCCAGCAGGCCTCATTACCGCGGCCCTCAGAGAGCCGGGCCGCGGCTTAAGGTCTTCAAGTAACGATTGAAACATGATTTGTATTAAAGCCAATGATCTTCCTCACCAGAGCATCAAATTAGCGAGAAGCTCTGGTTAAGAAAGGAAGAGATTTCACCAAAATGTAATTGTCTGTGACGCCTGGAGCCGTGGATCAGGAGCTGGGAGCTCTGAAGGGAAGCTGTGGTGTTCAAGAAGGAGGACTTCACACCGTCAGACATGGAGGTTAAATCTTCTGTTCATCTCATCTCTGCTGCCACAGTCTGGGAGGGTTCGATGGCAGGAGGAGGCCTGCAGCTTCAGTTTGATCCAGGATGGGGTTTAAAAAGTCTCTGAAAAACAGAGCTGTGATTTGATACATGAATAAAACTGATGCGGGTTGTGGGTTTGAATCCTGACCTTGCATGTTCTCCCCGTGTCTGTGTGGGTTCCCTCCAGGTTCTCCATCTTCCTCCCTCCACCAGAAACATGCAGTAGAGGTGAACTGGTGACTCTAAAGTGTCCATAGGTGTGAATGGTCGACCTGTCCAGGTGAGCCCCGCCTCTCCACCAATGTCAGCTGGGATAGGCTCCACCTTCCCACCCCCCCTCCCTCATATAGAGATAAAAAAGATGGAGGGATGTTGGGCCTTAGTGGAGGTATGTTGTTCTATTATTGTTCTACTGTTTATTGTTTTATTAGACTTTTAACCCTTTAAGAACCAGATCTACTGGTCCACAGGAGGACGGGTGAGTTTCCACAGGAGGTCTAAACGTTTCAGGGTGAAAACTAGCAGCCTCCTCTTCTCCTTCCTCCTCTTATAGACAGCTGAAAGTTTTATATAAACACTTATAATATAAGGTGAATGTCGTGTCTCTATGTTGTATTTAACAGGTAAATCTGCTAAAACTAAACATCTTTAGTTCCATCTCTCAGTTTTTGTGGTATTTCATGAGTCGACTGTTACACATCTCACTCCATCTGCCTCTCCCTCCTCTTCCTCCCCTCCCAGGTGTCTTTTCTTGTCTTTCACCCTCCTGCTCACTCCTTTCATCTTTTCCTCCTCACCTTCCTCTTTCTATCTTTCCTCCCTCTCCCTTGACCCTGAGGCCAAGCAGCGAGAGGAAAGAGGAGGACGGCGAGGGAGCGAAAAGAAAGACAAGAAAAATAACCGTGGTGTCACTCACTCTTCTCCTCCTCCTTCCCCTGCTCCTCGCGCCTCCTCCTCCTTTCGCTCCCTGTTTGTCTGAGTGAGTGAGAAGCTTTGAAGAGGAGAAAAGGAGTCGGTATCGATTGGCCCCTCTGAAAAGATGCAGGCAGACCCCCGCCGCATTGTGAACGAGCCTCCCACCTCTATCACACCGGCAGATCGATAACCCCCGGCTTCGAGACGGCCAGGAGTGAATTAGGTGTGGAGGGCTGGAGGAGGAAGACAGGGAGGAGGAGGAGGAAGAAGAGGAGGGGGAGGAAGGTTTCCAGCATCCCTGCTGAGAGAGTGATTGACAGGCTGACATGAAACAGGATCTGACATGATTCAAACGGCCTGTTTGGTAAATAATCTGAAATCATCATCGTTTCTAAATGAATGAATTTAACGTTGGTACCAAACAGCGTTTTTTAATTTGTTCTCCAGCAAGTCTCCAAAATGAAAAGTTAAAGATCAGACATAGAAAACCTTCATTCTCCATTCTACTGTGCAAAAGTCTTAGGCAGGTGTGAAGAAATGCTGTAAAGTAAGAATGCTTTCAAAAATATAAAATTTAATTGTTTATTTTTATCGATTTGCAAAATGCAAAGTGAGCGAACAGAAGAAAAACCTACATCAAATCACTATTTGGTGTGAACACCCTGTGCCTTCAAAACAGCATCAATTCTTTACAGCATTTCTTCACACCTGCCTAAGGCTTTTGCACAGTAATGTATATATATATATATATATATATATATATATATATATATATATATATATATATATATATACACACAGTACTGTATATCATATATACACTGAAAAAATAACAATGGTGGATAGAGGAGAGGATCAAGACCACGTCTAAATCTATTTCTTTTCCTGATTTTTAAAAATCTGTGATCATCCAGGAGGAGATTAAAGTGTTACTGGAATATTCTGTATTAAATAAATCTGAAAAATATGGTTTTCATAAATGATTTTAATTAATAAATATTTGTTACAGATTAAAGGATCTAAGTGGAGCCACAAACCACCAGGAAGTAAGATGGTTGCCATGGTTACTAAGCAAAAACAGAAATAATAAACAATCAAAAATGTAGCCTTTAAATTATATTAAACATCTTTACCATAAATATTAAATAATATCCTCATACACACCTGTATTTATAGAGGGGGAGGTCCCACCACAGGTACGCCCCTCCACCACTGTGGTGTCCCTGGTGGTGAGGAGGGGAAAGAATCTTAGTTTCTACCAATATTATTATAATAAAGTCAGGATTCTGAATTTAAATTCCGAAATAAAATAGAAATGAAAGAAATGTTGACATGAAACAGCTGATGAGATGGAGACTAGTTTTAATAATCAGATCCTACAGATCTACAGATCCTGATGCTCATTTTTGGGTGACCTGTTCCTTTAAGGTGCTGAACTCATTTGCAAAAACTGACTTTAAATGTTTTGAATCACGGATTGTTTCTATTGATCTTTGTGATCTATCAGTATAATAATTAGCAGAATGTGTTCAGGCCTCCTTTTACTCATTAGCGCCACCGGTGGTTAAAATAACACAGAATCGCTTTAAGACGTATTTTGAAAAACATCATGAGGTTCTAAAACTCAAGAAGTTCCTACAGCAACAGCTTAAAAACCTGCAGCTGCTCTAAATACAATAATAAAATGAAACCGTGACGATGTTGCTTCAAACTCCAGGGCCCGTTTTCATCCAGTATCTCATATGAAACCATTATTATCTGCTGGTGGACTCAGAACCAATCAAATAAAAGTCTTTGTTTCATCATGGTGTCAGTGGAAAAGCCTCATTATCATTTAAAGGGCGAAGCGTGTTGAGGAGGCAGCCGTGTGCTGAGAGTGAGTCTGACCCTGCAGGTTGGTGGATTATGACTTTATCCAGTGCTAATGAGAGGCTCAGCTCTCGATCCCTTCTCCAAATCAATAAAGAGAGCTAATAAGAGCCGGGCCGTTAGCGGCTCAGCCACAGATCACAGCGGGCGGAGCCAGGCGGCGCTGTCAGGACCACAGGCCTGAGATGGTGGACATGATGTGGGGTAAGAGACACAGGGGCCCCTGGGACGAGAGGAGGGGGTGTGGGGGGGTGTACTTTACATGCCTATATATACATATATGCACAGTTCATATAGATTTCATACAAACATGCAGCATGAAGATTAACGTTCTCTGCAGGATTTAAAAAGAAAACAGTAACGTTTATCATTAATGCAGAAACATCTCAGCATCTCAGTCTGAGAGACGCAGGAATCAGAAGTGATGCTAAGAGAGACAGGAAGAGAGTATTTTCAGCAAACATCTCTCTTTGTTGTCCATTGCAGAGAGACGTGTCGACACCCCCCTCCCAAAAAACCCCAGGCCCTCATGGGGGATGTGGGAGGGAGGGTGTGTGTTGATCAAGCCTTAATCCAGGGAGTAACACCCCCTTCTATCACACACACACACACACACACACACACACACACACACACACACACACACACACACACACACACACACACACACACACACACACACACACACACGTCCCACTTTGGCCTGATCTATGCAAACACCATCTCTGCATGGTAAACAGCCTCCTCCCCTCTGGTGACAGACAGAAAGGAGGAGACGAGACGGGAGCCAGCATCAGGACCAGATTCTGTTCCAGGATGTTAATGAAGCTTTAATTCAGGCCTCAGACATCTTTATAGATCAGGTTTATTGGTGAAATCTGCTATTGATCAGCTGTTAACAGTTTAAATAGATCAATAATCAGATATTAAAGTGTTTCCTGACTCTTCAGTCTCTAAATGATCCAACCCTTAATGACCAGCGTCTCTAGTTCTCTGTAGACCCTTTAGCTGCTCTGACCTGCTGCAAACCTGATGCAGATCCAGACTCCAGCTTCTGGCAGCGTTCCTGAGGAATCTTAGCCCATTCCTCATGGACAAAGGCCTCCAGTTCTGGAATATTCCTGGTTTACCTGCTGCAACCACCTTCTTCAGATCCCACCAGAGGTTTTCTATGGATTCCAGTCAGGCGACTGTGACGGCCTCTAGAAGGATCCAGGACTTCTTCTGAAACCAGGCCTTGGTGGACTCTGAGGTCTGCTTAGGATCATTGTCCTTTTGGAACGTCCAATGAGGGCCGAGCTTCATCTTCCTCACAGATGGAGACGTTTTCTTCTAGGATTTCCTGATCCTTGATGGAATCCATCTGACCCTCTACAGGCTGCAGGTTTCCAGTGGTCCAGGAAGCAAAGCAGCCCCAGAGCCTCACTGATCCACCGCCATGCTTCACTGTAGGTAGGCTGTTCTTTTCAGCATCAGCTTCATTCTTCCTCCTCCAGACATACCGCTGATCCAGAGGCCCCAAAAGGTCCAGTTTGGTTTCATGGCTCCACAGAACAGCATCCAGACCTTCTGGATCTGATCTAGATGGTTCTGAGCTACTGGAGCCCACTTTTCTGGAGCTTCTGGGTCAGAGAAGATGGAGTGAGAGAGAAGATGGAGGGAGCGAGAAGATGGAGGGAGAGAGATGGTGGAGGGAGAGAGAGATGGTGGAGGGAGAGAGAGATGGTGGAGGGGGAGAGAGATGGTGGCGGGGGAGAGAGATGGTGGAGGGGGAGAGAGATGGTGGCGGGAGAGAGATGGTGGAGGGAGAGAGAGATGGTGGAGGGGGAGAGAGATGGTGGCGGGAGAGAGAGATGGTGGAGGGGGAGAGAGATGGTGGCGGGAGAGAGATGGTGGAGGGAGAGAGAGATGGTGGAGGGGGAGAGAGATGGTGGCGGGAGAGAGATGGTGGAGGGAGAGAGAGATGGTGGAGGGGGAGAGAGATGGTGGAGGGAGAGAGAGATGGTGGAGGGAGAGAGAGATGGTGGAGGGGGAGAGAGATGGTGGCGGGAGAGAGATGGTGGAGGGGGAGAGAGATGGTGGAGGGGGAGAGAGATGGTGGAGGGGGAGAGAAGATGGTGGAGGGGGAGAGAGATGGTGGAGGGAGAGAGAAGATGGAGGGAGAGAGAGATGGTGGAGGGAGAGAGAGATGGTGGAGGGAGAGAGAGATGATGGAGGGGGAGAGATGGTGGAGGGAGAGAGAGAAGATGGAGGGAGAGAGAGATGGTGGAGGGAGAGAGATGGTGGAGGGAGAGAGATGGTGGAGGGGGAGAGAGATGGTGGAGGGAGAGAGAGATGGTGGAGGGAGAGAGAGATGGTGGAGGGAGAGAGAGAAGATGGAGGGAGAGAGAGATGGTGGAGGGAGAGAGATGGTGGAGGGAGAGAGATGGTGGAGGGGGAGAGAGATGGTGGAGGGAGAGAGAGATGGTGGAGGGAGAGAGAAGATGGAGGGAGAGAGAGATGGTGGAGGGAGAGAGAGATGGTGGAGGGAGAGAGAGATGATGGAGGGAGAGAGGCAGCCAGGCGTGGGGTTAAAATTCTTTCAGATCAGGTACACATAATAGGCCTCGTTAATATTCATAGTTTCCTCAGGTACAGCGAAGGTTAAATTTTACTTACTTTTCAACTCTCATTATTAATACATGACGGCAATAAGAATATTCAAAGCGGACGGGTGACCAAAGGTTGATGAGAAGCGTACCTTTCCTCTGACATTTAAACACATCACCATTTCAGGCCTCTCAATCGCAGCCGCCAGAATAAATTGTCTGCTAATCACGACTCGCCCTGAGCAACGGCCTGAATGATGATGTACCAGGAAGTATCCACCCCCCTCCTCCAGGGCCTGACTGTCATTATCTATCTATCTATCTATCTATCTATCTATCTATCTATCTATCTATCTATCTATCTATCTATCTATCTATCTATTATCTACCAATCTATCATCTATCTATCATCTATCTATCTATCTATCTACTGTTGCCAGCTGTGGTTAGCTAGCTATTTAGCCAACACGTGTCTGTGAGCATTAAACAACTACATATCCCATGAGTCCTCAGCTAATGTTAGCCTAACAAAACAACTATTCCTTTCCTGGTCTTTGCACGTGTTTCAATATTTGATCACGCTAAATATTCATCCTTACTTCAGTACGCATAATTTCATAGGATGACTGCTATCATACTATCATTTTTAACATTGTGCTTTTAGCAGGATCACACAGAACAGGATCACTGGACAGAAACATTTTGTAGAATTATTTTAAAACAGAAAAAAGGAACAAAGCAGAAAGCAGTGAACAGTGAATGTGTCTCTTTAGCTGCATGCTGGTGAAAAAATGCTATTTAGATGTCAGTTATGTTGACAATGACCTCAGTTCTGTCTACAAAACGGATTTATTGATGCTGAAGTGCTGCACATGCAGAGAACATATGTAACAACAAGAGCTGCCAAAACCTGGAGAGATAATCAAAAGTATTCCTGATGAAAACGTCAGGATGTGTTTGTGTCTGTGTGACGGACAGCTTCCTTCCCAGGTGATGCTGCGACATGTCGCTGCTTCAGGTGAACAAACAGGGACAAAGCTTCCTCCATCAGGACCGATCAGCATCACAGCGGCTCAACATGACATGGAAGAGTCTGTCGCCCTGAGGCGTTGCCACCAGGAGGGATCACAGGAGAGGAGAGGAGGCAGGAGAACCACACACCTGCACAGACAGCAGGTTTTAGAGGAGGATCATTTTCCATCCCAGAAATCTGAGAGTCTGTTTTAAACTCTTCTACCTGAAAGCGTCAGAAAATCATCTTTAAGGATCTTTTCCAGCATGAACACATCATTCAGCTTTAAATTGAGATTTGTCAGCTGGAACCTTGAAGTGTTCTTACTTTTAACTTCCTGTCCTGTCTTGTAGTTTTCACGCCGGGCCGACGCCCTCCAGTTTGACTGACAGGCGATGGCATCTGAAGATGTGTGACAGCGGCTGTTTCACTGCTACAGCGACTCTCCAGCGTCGACTTCAAGGCTTTCTTTGAAGTGATCAAAGTGATGAAGACGTCCTTCTGGACGGAGCTGAAGGAGGCCATCATCCATCCATCAACCCGTCCTCCATCCACACCTCCACTCCTCCACTGTTGGTCATCTGGAGCTGCAGGACGGCGACGGGATCTGGTCTAAAGTTTGTGTTCCTTTGAGTCGGATCTGCTTCTAATCATTTTTTTAAAAATATGATGGAGGCACAAAGAAAATGAGGCTTTTAGACTCACGATTCTAGCTTCATTTAGATTTCTGTCTGTCAGAGCACAAACGTCAGACTCTTCCTCATCCAGAGTTTCTTAGCAGTTGAACCCAGTTTGATTTCCTGGACACTGTTGCACTGCATTTCTAACTGCATTTAGCAGCTCAGTCAGTACAATAAAATGTTTGCACACAGATTTTTGCAAACCATCTAGAGTATGTTTCATATTATAACATCAACACTTCTCTGATTACATGTATTTCAGCCGACTGGAGGTGAGGCGGTCGTGGTGGCGACACCTACAGGAGGGAATCACATCGGAGCAGGAGACCCACTCAACAAACCAACAAAAGTTGTCATTTAATCGACTGTGGGAACGTTCTGTAGCCGTCTCTGTGACAATATGTTTTCCTAAAAAACCTAATGTATACAATCAGATACATGCAGTGCATCTCTGCACACAGTGATCAGAAACACGTTTCTATGCAGATGAATCCAACATATTCAGGTTGTTTCTGAAGCAGGAGAGGATTGTAAACGATTGAACCACACTAGAGATGAACTGCAGGGACCGTTTGGTAACGGAAAGCAGCTGAAGATACAAAAATAAAAAATGAATTCTGTAAAGATGAAACTTTGTCCAGCTTCAGTGCATCAAGCACAGACATTGGTGGTGGATTTTAGGAGGCAGGAGCGGAACCACTCCCTCTGCAGGTCAGCGGGACCCCGGTGGAGAGATCACATCACCTGGAACTCTACACCAACTACCTCATCAGCAGGGCGAGGCAGAGCCTCCACTACCTCAGGAAGCTCAGGAGGTTCAAGGTGTCCTCTCATATCCTGGAAACATTTTACAGGGGGGTCATAGAGAGAATCCTCACTGGAGGCATCACCACCTGGTATGGGACCTGTACTGCACAGGACCGAGAAGCCCTGCAGCGTGTGGTACTGGACCATCAGGTCTTCACTTCTGGCCCTGGAAGTGCAGAATCAGGACTCTCTGTATCCAGAAACACTCCAGCCACCCGGACACAAACACACATAATCCTGTCATTCTTGTTGCTTATTTTCTGTTACTTAGTTTATCTCCTCTTATTTCAGTCTCTCACTAGTTGTCCATGTATGACTGTATGTGACGAATAAAAACCGTGAACCTATTAAAAACCTGTATCCCCTCCTGAACAGCTCTGAACTGTGAAGGAGAACCTTAGAAAGAACAAATGAAGAAGACGTCTCTGATTACTCCATAATTAGCAAACAGCCACAAACTTTTCATCCATCCTTCTACGCCCGCCTCACCCTCACCCTCACCCTCCTCTCGCCTGAATCCCTGCACGCCTGTTTGTCACTTAAACGAAGCCTCACAGACTGACAGGCCGATATCTGAGTCTTTAAAACGAAACTACCAGCAAATTAATTTTTCATCCTTTCTTATCAGTGACTGATGGTCCCTCCCAGAACCCTCGGTGTCCCCGCGGGAAACTCCTGCAGCCCAGGAACCAAGGTTTTCATCCTAAACGGTGGTAAATGGCTCGCCGCACAAATAATGCATAAACAGCTGTTTTGCCCAAGTAAGTTATCCTCTTAAAAGATTCAGAACCCTCTCTCTCTCTCTCCGCCGTCCCACAGTCTCTCTCTCACTCTGTTAATTCATCAATTTCTTATGATAGCAACAGTTCTGCTCGGCGCGGGTGTTTAAGTACCAATTAGGGGGGGCGGGTTCCCCTCGGCCCGTTCCACCACACATCTCCTCCTCCTCTTACTTCTCCTCTTCTCCTCCTCTGTCCATTTTCTCCTTGTAATGTGTTCCTGGTAATCCCCCAGCTGAAACCTCGTCCCCTCTCCGTCCATCATGTCCATCAAATCTCTTCCTCGTCTCAGAAGTCCAACATTTTCTTGAGTCTTTATTAACTTTTCAGTACTTTAAATTATTTATCCCAGATAATCACTGATCAAAAGCAGAAAACACTCATCAAACAGGAGGAACTTCTGGTGGGCGGTCGTATCGTCAGACCAGCACAGACCAGGGACACTTCTTACTTCAGAATGTTTTGAAGTTCTCTCATCGCCTCCTCCTCTCACAACCAAGACTCAGGCCTGAAGTCGGGTTAATGCCGAACAGCAACAGGACAACTGGTGGAAAACAGATGGTGTGTGAATGTCTAAAAGTGACGGAGTGTGTTCTGATTATGGAGGAGGATATATCTTGTTTTTTCTCCAAACGGCAGCTCTGGCCACCATCTTGATTTGTGAAGTGTTGCCACTTGGCCTCGTCTTCAGGCTCCTCAGGAGGAGGAGCTGGAGGGAGGACGGCAGCTCAGACGGAGGCGTCTCGAGTCTCTGGAGCGTCTCAGATGTCGCTGCCAAACGGCTGCTGGTAAGAAAACACTGCTGCCAAGCAGAACATAAAGAAATATGACAACAAAAAAAGAGAAATTAGATCATTGGTTTAAAATCATATGACACCTGCCCACCTGATTCAAGAGATTTCAGTTAACATTCACAGCAGCTGACAAATAAAAAGTATTTTACGACGGTTTTCAGTCCATCCTGTCAGCTTCCATTTAACGCTATGCCTTTAAAAGGTGTGGCTCAGAGGAAGTGACATCATTTGACTGATCAATTTTGAGGTCTGCTTGTTTTTCTTTTTTGTTAGTTTTGATGAGGACAAGCTAAATTGTTAGCCGCTGTCATGCTAAAATATCCCAGAAAACAATTGTTTTAAATCCAAAATGTGTCTAAAAGGTCGCTGAAAGTCCAACAACAACAAAAACAACAACAACAAAAACAAAACATCGAGTCAAAGCAGTATTTTGGGTTTAAGTCGTTAAATTGCAGCTGATAACAAAGATTATGAGAAATTATTCTGTGTTTTCTTCCATTCTGTGTCGCTCAGGATAAACAAACAATCTTTAAACTTATGAATCATCTTAAGAAACATTCAAGTTATTTTCTAATATTATATTCGAATAACATACATAATGCCCCCCCACTCTGTCCACCCTGTAGCTCTTCCTCCTCTTCCTCTGTCGGCTGAGACGACCTTCAACATCTCAAACAATTTCCTTTTTTTTCCTAATTATGTTAAATATTTAAAGATCCCAGCTCCTCGCTGAGGGGTGGCATGTGTGTTTTCCTCCTCTTGTCGGAGGCGTTCTGTTTTTCCAGCTGACAGAGTTAGGAGAGATCTCGCCTGTTTTCTTCACAGCAGCCTGTGAGTCAGTGCCCAGGGAAGACAAATCCGAGAACATAAAACCATCTTTGAGACTGTCCCCAGATTCTCGAGCCTTTCAAGTGCAACATCGAGATTCATTTACTTCCCTTTTCATGTGAGAAATTTGGCTTCATCAGGGCAATTAGCTGTTTGGTGTCCCGACCAATTATTCCATTCAATTAATGACTCTTCCCAGATAATAAGGGCTGTAATAGATTTTATCTTCTTCTGCAGCTCCAGTGTGTCCTTACACCTCATTTAAAGGGCTTTTCTACCATCTTACCCTCATTAGTGGTTCAGTGTAGAGTGTGTGCTCCCCCCCCCCCCCCCCCCCGCCCCCCCACACACACAGGGCTCATCATCATCCAAGCTGTGTAAAGTAATTTGTCAAACATTTCCTTTAATGAGATTCATGGAGGGATCTGACGTTTGTTCCTCCCTTTGTTGTTATACCTCCACCAAGGAGGCCATGTTTTCATCACCATGTTGGTTTGATTGGCAGCAGGATTTCAACAACATTTGGTGGAAGGGTCGGGCATCAGCCTTTAAATAACCTAAAACACATCATCTATCTATCGATCTAAAGTTAATTTAGGGCATGTCCAGGTTCACACAGTGAAACAGTCCAGGTTCACACAGTGAAACAGTCCAGGTTCACACAGTGAAACAGTCCAGGTTCACACAGTGAAACAGTCCAGGTTCATATAGTGAAACGGTCCAGGTTCACACGGTGAAACAGTCCAGGTTCATATAGTGAAACGGTCCAGGTTCACACGGTGAAACAGTCCAGGTTCATATAGTGAAACGGTCCAGGTTCACACAGTGAAACAGTCCAGGTTCACACAGTGAAACAGTCCAGGTTCATATAGTGAAACGGTCCAGGTTCACACGGTGAAACGGTCCAGGTTCACACGGTGAAACGGTCCAGGTTCATATAGTGAAACGGTCCAGGTTCACACGGTGAAACGGTCCAGGTTCACACGGTGAAACGGTCCAGGTTCACACGGTGAAATGGTCCAGGTTCACACAGTGAAACGGTCCAGGTTCACACGGTGAAACAGTCCAGGTTCATATAGTGAAACGGTCCAGGTTCACACGGTGAAACGGTCCAGGTTCACACGGTGAAACGGTCCAGGTTCACACGGTGAAACGGTCCAGGTTCACACAGTGAAACAGTCCAGTTTTTCCTCTCCACCATCACCAAATGCTCATGAAGAGATTTTTGGGTCTCTGTACAAAAAACTCTGAAAACTCCCTTGAAATAACTTTAGTGGTGATTTGGTGGTAAATGAATAAAAACTTTCCATAATTAAAAACTATTAATTTCCAGTAAACTTTGAGGGGGGTCCGTTGGTCAGACAGGCTCAGATGATGTGGTGGATCGTTCAGCCTTGGCGGACACATGGGGTCCACTGAGTACCGTTCTTTGTTGTTTTCATGCTGACCACCATCACCGCTGCTTTTTCACTTCTCTACTCTTTACTTTGAAAAAGTCCCTAATGGCAATAAAATAGGAGAACAGGATGAAAAGAAAGTGTTAAGGAGTGGAAGATGGGTGGTTGGGTGAGAAGGCGAGGAGGTGGGTGGTGTTTGGAGGTGGTGGAGGGGTTAAATGAATCATTCATTAGGTCCACAGAGGGAGGGAGCGAAGGGAGAAGGAGAGACAGAGCAGCAGAAAGAGGAGGAGGCTGTTCAAAGGGGAATGCCGTTGATTTTTCTGGCCCATCCACAGAAGCAGGAGGTCGGTCGCGGGGAGCCCAGGGGAGCCCGGCCCGTCTCCAGTGGAGAGACGGCGTTCGGTTTGGTATAGACCCCCCGCCCCCCTCCTACGTGCCCCCAGGCTGATAGGGTCGGCCTCCAGATCTCTAATGAAGCCCCTGGCCTCTGCACCGCAGGCTGGGCTGGAAATGCTGCAAAAAATGTCAGATTTCTCACAGAATCTACATCTGAAGGTTCTTCTTCAGGTCTTCCTACGTTTTTGTTTCATGAACCCTTCAGGTGAAGAAGTCTGAGACAACAGGAAACAGGAAGCACGCGGAATGAGAGGAGATGACCGGACCACAACACGAGAACATGGATGCAGACAGATCAGGTGCATTAAAGGGTTTTAATGATAAACATATATGGAGAAACAAAGGAAGCTATGATAGCATTCTGCAGCCTGCAGACCTCCACCAAGGTCAAACAACCACACGTCTGTTAAGATGGACACATTCAGACTATTAGAAACTGTTTCTGTAGTTTTTACATAATTAAGGAAAATATGGTAAAATGTCCCGTCTAGCATCTCTAATTATTCCTGGATGTGAACTTTTGAGTGACCCTGATGAGGATCAGCAAACACACAGAAACCAGAACCTCCTTCACAGATGGAAGGAAAAGAGAAATAAAAAACAAGAAAAGAAGCAAAGATGTCAAAATATCTGAGAGAGAAGGCTGGAGGTGAAGAAAGAGGGGAAGACTAAAAACATCAGGGAGGAGAACGAGACAAACAATCCCAAAGACAAAAACTAAGACAGGAAACAGAAATA
>CM075201.1:25868674-25906174 GCA_037577475.1 Chaunax sp. Z400
AGACTCGTCCTCCGTCCCGTTCAGTGTGTTTAATGTGTGTTTGTACAGTAGAGTTCACTGAGTGGACAGCAGGCCGGCCAGACGCAGAAAAACAACGAGCCCTCCATTCATAATTCACCAGGTGGAAGAGTACTGAGAGGTAGGCAGGTCCATTAACGGAGTATCCTGAGTGGTGGGGGGGGGAAACATGTGACCTTCACTTCTGATGGAGTCTATTCAGGTTTTACTGAAACGTTGAGGGAAATTAATAAACCTGAAAAACTATTAAAAACCTCTAAATACTGTAGTAATACTTCACTTGTATTTAATAAAATACACGTGTCTGTAGTAATACTTCACTTGTATTTAATAAAATACACATGTCTGTAGTAATACTTCACTTGTATTTAATAAAATACACATGTCTGTAGTAATACTTCACTTGTATTTAATAAAATACACGTATCGCTCCCACTTCTCACATGAGGATGTGTCTCTCTCTGCGGCACACCGTCCTTTTCTAAGCACATCTGTAATGGAGCTCACCATCACAGCCTGGTGCCCTCTGCTGGCAGGATTGTTGCACAAAGTGGGTTAAGTTTGTGATCCACAGCTGGGAGATTTAAAAAGCAGCTAGTAGCAGAAAAAAAAGATTGTTGTTTGGTTGTTTAAAATGCTGCTTGATGCATTTGTAAAACTCTCAGTGCTTTTCTAATTTTGGTTATCTTTGCTCTCATTGGCTCCAATAATCCCACTGTACACCACGAAGCCCTGATAAAAGATAAAGAACATCCAGTTACTTAACAGATTATTGGAGAAGTTTTTTCTCAGATGTTGGTGGAGACCAACACGGAGCTAAAAGGAGAGAAAATCATGGCTTTAAATTCAGAATTAATTCTAAAGTTGTTGTTCGTGGCGATGAATGAATGATGAATGTAGAGTTTCAGGAAGGTGAGCAGAGGAGATATCCAGTATATCCAGTATATCCAGTATATCCAGTATGATGAATATCAAACAGCAAAGCACACAAGACGTTTCTTTTAGATCAGTCATTAATATGTTCATGTGAACCAACACAGGCTGGAGTAAGTCTCCAAAAATCATGAACACTAAAAACATGTACTTGATTACTATCCACGCCTGAAAAGAAAGGACAATTATCCAAATCTGGAAGCAGCCAGTCTTTATCTCGATCATGTGACTCTCACCTCACATCGTATGAGACCCTGAGAGTCTCTCGAGAGACGAGGGAAAGGAGGGATGGATGATGAGAGACGGGAGGAAAGACGATGAAGGAGAGAGAAGTGTGTCGGTGCTCTGAGTCCAGCCATGCAGATCAAACAGGAACACACAGATTCACACACACCAGTGACTTTGTAACGGCTGTGTTTTAAAGGACACGACCGGAGGGACGGTCAGCGAGCAGGAATCAATGAGGACTGCCTGTGTCGACATGCACTCATGTGTTCAGCACATATCTGGGGTCCTGATGAAATACCTGATCAGATGTTAGCGGTCATGTGATCACCTGTTTGTTTAAGATCAGATTTGTGATGACGGTTCACATTCACAGTAACCTGTGACCTCTGTGTGAACCCTGGTGACTTCAGGCTCCAGATGACATCATCTTTATTTTTATATGATTGCTCTGGGTGCAAAGTTCATGATTTTGTTTCAGATGAGACAAAAGGAAAGAGTGGAGAGGAAGGAAAAATCTTCATGTCTACTTCTGTTATTTCCTCCCTCTTGTCTTCATCCTCAGCCCCGCCCATCTCCACCTCCTCTGCTCTCCTTTTACCTGTCGCCGCCCCCTGTGGGAGGTTCCTGTTAAATGATGCAGGAGGCAGCAGACAGAAGTGGAACATGGAAAAGCCAATGGCACGTAAAAACCAGCATGAAACATCCTCCGGGGGTTAGAGGGGGAGGGTTAGAGCTGAGAGGAGGGGAGGAAGAGGAGAAGACAGAGGAAGAACTGGGAGAGGAAGGAGGACGGAGTCACATGACCTGCTGGTGCAGCTGACCGTCGTCAGGTGTGTGAGGTTAAACAGTTTCACTGAGGTTCATAGAGCTTCATCTGTGTGTAGTAGTATTCCTAGTATAGTAGTAGTATTATTAGTAGTAGTAGTTGGCAGTATTTATACTTAATATTAAATATTATTGAGGGTATTCACAGTTAAAAGAACAGGTGTCAACTGACAAAAAAAGCTGCACGTGAATGCACCAATCAGAACAGAGGAGTGAGCTGATTGGATGTTTACTCTCTGATGTCACCAGCTTTCAGGCCTCTGGTTTCTTCACGTCTTCTGGGGCTCTGTGTGGCTGTTTTCTGGTCCAAGAGGAGGATATCTTTTTTAGATGATATCTTTTTTATTTCCCTCACACCTCTGCTGCCCAGAGGAGGCTAAGCTATCCTGGCAGCTCTTATCCAGCCTCCCTCAGCTTCACTCAGCCTGCAGCAGGAGCATCATTTAATAAGGCAGGAGGTTCATTTCAATTAGCAGGAGAGTAAAGCACGCTTTTAGAAATGTTAAAACTATGCACTCCTCCTCCTCCTCCTCCTCCTCTCCAACAGAAATCACAACACTTCCCTCAACACAGGAAATTACAGCTTTTAGTTTGAAAGAGCAGGAATGATGTGATTGGCGGAGCCAGAGGACCATATTTATTGATTGAGAGAATACGACCAATCAGAAATCAATCATGATGTCATTTTATTTTTATATTCATTAAAAGTTATTCGTGGATTTCAGGTAAATATTGAGGAGGGATGAACATGTTTGTGTATCGCTCCACTGAGTGTCCTTCTAGTTTTCATTTGATATTTCTATCAGTTTTATGGAAAGCTGACACCGACTCGGCTGCAGACCGGAACCGTCTCAGCTGGGCTTCAAGTATTTTTACATAAATGTTTTGGTCCATCAGAGAAGAAGAAACGGAGGAGAAGTTAAAGATGGGACAGAAAGAGGAGGAGAGATGGAGGGTGACGCCTCACCTGGCAAAGGGTCAGCAAAGCACTCTGCACCCATAACCAGGTTAATGGGTGGGTGGCTGGAGGGGGAGGGAGGGGAGGGTTGTTTTTGAGTGAAGAGTTAAGTAAAGCAGACGGAAAAGGGGGGAGGCAAAGAGGAGTAAATGGGAGGAAGAGGAAGGTTCTGTATTTTCTGGTTTGCCCTCCTCCTCCTCCTCCTCGCCTGTTTTAATCTGACTAAATAGGATAACCTGCTCTTCATAAAAAATGGATGCCACTTCATTCGGCAGGACCCACAGGAGGGGCCCCTGGAGGCCTCAGCCAGCCGAGCGCAGGGGCCCACAACTGGCCAAAATCACTAGCCGTAATTAATTACCCCCCATTCTCTCACCCTTTCTCCACCGCCACTCCATCACCAAACACCAAACACCCAGACTCCGAAATCTGGTGAAAAAGCAAGAGGAGTGAGGTGAGAGGAAGGTCGAGCGAGCCTAGAAGAAATACAGAGAGAGAGAGTGGAAAGGGGAGGAGAGGGTGATGCGAGGGGGAGAGCATGGCTGATGCTTGCTTGGCTTTTTACCCAATCACGTGGGAGAGTTTGTCAAGCAGGAGATTGCAGTCTGAAATATTAATGTGCCCCCCCCCCCCTCCTCCTCCAAAGAGCGAGAGAGAGCGAGCGAGCGAGCTCCTGGAAGGGACACTCACCCGTCAATATTTCATGAGCCCGGCCTCGGCCTAGACACGGGCTGCCGCTACCGGGACGCCCGCCCCTTTAACGCTACACGCATCAGCCAGCACTACCTTTAATGTAGCCAGCAGTGGAGGAGGAGGTGGTGGTGGTGGAGGAGGTGGTGGTGGGGCTGGTGGAGGAGGTGGTGGTGGTGGTGGAGGTGGTGGTGGTGGAGGAGCTGGTGGTGGAGGAGGAGGTGGTGGTGGGGCTGGTGGAGGAGGTGGGGGTGGTGGTGGAGGTGGTGGTGGTGGAGGAGGTGGTGGTGGAGGTGGTGTTGGAGGTGGTGGTGGTGGAGGAGGTGGGGGTGGAGGTGGAGGAGGTGATGGAGGTGGTGGTGGTGGTGGTGGAGGAGGTGGTGGTGGAGGTGGAGGTGGTGGTGGTGGTGGTGGAGGAGGTGGTGGTGGAGGTGGAGGTGGTGGTGTTGGAGGAGGTGATGGAGGTGGTGGTGGTGCTTGTGGTGGTGGTGGTGCTGGTGGTGGTGGTGGTGGTGGAGGAGGTGATGGAGGTGGTGGTGGTGGTGGTGGAGGAGGTGGTGGTGGAGGTGGAGGTGGTGGTGGTGGTGGTGGAGGAGGTGGTGGAAGAGGTGGTGGAAGAGGTGATGGAGGTGGTGGTGGAGGAGGTGATGGAGGTGGTGGTGGTGGTGGTGGAGGAGGTGGTGGTGGAGGTGGAGGTGGTGGTGGTGGTGGTGGAGGAGGTGGTGGAGGAGGTGATGGAGGTGGTGGTGGTGGTGGTGGAGGAGGTGGTGGTGGAGGTGGAGGTGGAGGTGGTGGAGGTGGAGGTGGTGGAGGTGGAGGTGGTGCTGGTGGTGATGGAGGTGGTGGAGGTGGAGGTGGTGGAGGTGGAGGTGGTGCTGGTGGTGATGGAGGTGGAGGTGGAGGTGGTCTCAGGCCAGAATAGCCTCCCTAAAATGAGGAAGAAGAGTCTCATGGTGGACAAACTCCCTCAGAGCTACAGATAAGGAGGCTGAGGGGGGGGGCAGGTGTGGTTCATTGTGTTGATCTTGTCTGGGGGTATTAAGTCCTCAGAAGCC
The DNA here is from genome assembly GCA_037577475.1 of Chaunax sp. Z400. NCBI lineage: Eukaryota > Metazoa > Chordata > Actinopteri > Lophiiformes > Chaunacidae > Chaunax > Chaunax sp. Z400. The sequence goes on from CM075201.1 coordinate 25,873,382, forward strand.
CTCAGACGGGGCAGCTGTTACTGAATCAGTTTGAGGAGCTAAACTTTGGAGTGAATCTGCTGCTTGTATTTCATACAGAACTCCTCAGAACTGCAGGTCTGTTCCTGATTGGACTGTAAGGAGGGACGTCCTCCACCCTGGAGACCCTGTGTTTTTTAAATTATATGCCCATTTTTAATTTGATGCCAGCAACACATTTCTAAAAAGTTGTGAAATAACAGCTGGTGGATTAATGAGGTTAACTGGTAACAGGTTAGTAACATGATTGGGTATAAAAAGAGCATCACAGAGGCGGAGTCTGTCGGAGGTAAAGATGGGGAGGAGTTCAGCACTCTGCTCCTCTAAGATGGACTGAGGTGAAGAAGAAAAATGTCCTGTGGTCTGAGGAGAGGAACCATCTTGTTATCAGCACACAGTTCAAATTATGGTATGGGGGGGGGGGCATTACTGCACATTCATGGGTAACCTGCACATCTATGAAGGCACCATTAAAGCTGAACCATATATCAGGTTTTGGAGCAACATATGCTGCCAAGTAGAAAACATCTTTTTCAGGGAAGGTCTTATTTATGTCAGCAACACAATGTCAAACCACATTCTGCAGGTATTCCAACAGCCTGGCTCCGTAGTAAAGAGTCCGGTGCTAAACTGACCTGCCTGCAGTCCAGACTTGTCACCCATTAAAATGTTTGGAGCTTTATGAAACATAAAATAAAACAAAGGAGACCCTGAACTCTGGAGCAGCTGAAATCCTCCATCATGTTAAAAGAAGAGGTGATGCAACACAAAGTTAAACATGACCCTGTACTGTAGAAAACACTCAGTAATCATTAAAATAATATGTAATGTAACCAAAAATAAAAACAATCAGAGAACAAGTGATGTATCTCATTTATGAATTAAACAGTTACATTATTACATCATCATTGATCATTGATTGATGATTAAACTGATTAAACTCTTAAGTTAAAAGTGTCTTTGTTTCAGTGTAGAATATCAGCTGTGAGTGAGTTAATGTGTGTGTGTGTGTGGGGGGGGGGGGGGGGGGGCTGAAGGGGGGGGGCTGAAAGCTGGTTGAAGTCCTGGTCTCCTGACCTGTGACCCCCCCACAGCTCTCAGTGTGTCCTGACGCCTCAATAATTAATGTGAGGGAAAAGGGACGTCCCGCCTTGGGAACAACTGTCTCACCTGCACACCTCCCCCGTCCTCCCCCTCATACACTCCTCCTGACACGTTCACACACACGCAGGCGTATTGATTTTGTTAACTGAGCCGATGCTGTGGACACGCAGCTGAGCGGCCGGGTTGAGGAGGTAAACACATCCTCACCCCGTCCTCTCCCTCTCTCACCCCAGTACAACCACTGCACCCTACTGGGGGAGCCTCACCCAGCTCAGGGTTTGTTCATCAGTGTACAGTCACACATCCATACACACATCAGAAATGTGTTAACCAATCACAGAGCAGAGCTCCTCTCTCTCCGCCCCCAGGTGTCCTCTGCTTGTCTTTGCTGTCTTTTGTCCACTAAGTACCAGTTTACAATATTGATGAGGCCAGAAGGTCCAACCAGCAGCAGGACCCAGTCTGGGGCCTCTGACTCCGGGTCTGAGTGCTTTGTGTGGTTAAAGACTGTTTGGGGTCATGATGTGTGAACGACACACTGTGGCTCCAGGAAACTTCAAATAAAGGGTTTTAAATGAAGAATAATGAAGCCAGAGAGTTGAGCTTTAATGTGAAGGTGATTAAAGGGCTGGATATACACTTTATATTATATAATATAATATAAAAATATATAATTATAATAATATCAGACAATATAAAAATAAACATTAACCTTGATACTTGATGATGGTGATGTCATCTTAAAGTCAGGAATCACCAGTGATCGTTGTGATGGGGAACATCTGGTAACAGCTAAAATATCACTACGACGTTTAAAAACCTCCAGGGACCAATTTTATTAAGTTACCCTTTAAAATTGAAAGTAAGTCCACAAGCAAACAGCAACATTAGCTCTTCCTCCTGCAGACACTCTAAAGATGAACTGACGTGAGGAAGAGGAGTCTGTGATGTTACTCATTGGCTGTTAGAAACACACCTCTCCTCCTCTCTCTGCTCATCACTTTACATTCATCCAGGATCAAAGATCAGACGAATGAAACAATCTCTCAGCGTGAGCTGTCATCCAGCACAGCAGCATCCAGACGTTCATAGCCTCAGGTTAAAACACGCAGCATTAAAGGCTCCTCAGGTTAAAACACGCAGCATTAAAGGCTGCTCTCATAATGTAGTATCAGCTGTATTATTATTCTCTGCTGGATTACATTTAAAAACACATTTATCTCATAAAACACGTCAGTCACCATCCTGTAGAAGAAGAACTGCTTTATGTTACACACTAGTGATGCACAGATCGGCTCTGACATCATCACATTTTCATCCACCTGAACCAATAATTGTCTCTGATTTAGTGACTCCTCCCTCATGAACATTTGGCATCACCTCTAGTGGAGCCTCAGGATTTATCAGGAGGACGTCTGTTCTAATCCAAACCGTTTCACCGTGTGAACCTGGACCGTTTCATCGTGTGAACCTGGACCGTTTCACTCCCTCAGTGAAGACCAGTGATGCTGGTTAAAAAGAAATGTTGCAGGTGAGACACAGCTGACTTTAAAGGGAGATGAACTCTGATTGGTTGAATTCCTGTTAAAACACACCTGTGAATAATTAAAGAGACTAAATACAACCTGTTTATGAGCTATAGATTGAGGAGGAAGTTAAATCCTTTTTGCTGCATCTTCATCCTGCTTTACTCTGCAGAGGTTGTTGGGTTGACTCCACTGTTGCGTTCACTGTCATCTGAACTACAACCTCTAAAATGTCATTGAATCATTATTTTGGAACAAAAGATTCCTTCAATAAGTTTCATTCTCCGAGAAACGGTTTGGAAGTTTAGGCTCAGGTGTGATGTCGCCTCATCCCATTGGAAAGAATCAGGAAAGCAGTGGTGAGTGGCAACATGTCTGTTTGTGTCTGTGTGTGTCTGTGTATGTGTGTCTTTGTGTGTGTGTGTGTGTGTGTGTGTGTGTGTGTGTGTGTGTGTGTGTGTGTGTGTGTGTGTGTGTGTGTGTTTATTTTTAGGACACATGAAGTGTGAAATTGAAATGTTTCCCATTCTGGTTTTGTGCGTGTCGCTGACCTTGTCTCGATGTGTGATTGCTCCCAACAGCCTTGTCAAAATTCAAATCTTTATTTAAATGTCTGAATATTCCGATGACACTTGAAGGCCACACGTCAGTGAAGATCTCTCAGGTAAAACTGCTTCTGCTCTATTCTCTGCTTCACATCCTCTGTGTTTAAGTTTCTTCTTCTCCCTGCAGACAGTTTGACTCTCAGCTGTTCATAAACTATTCAGTCACATCATCCCTTCTTTTAGCAACATGCCACTTTCCACCACATATGATGTCATTTAGCTATGATGTCATGGCCACATAGAGATACACATGTGCCATCATGGCTGAAGTATTTTATCATCTTGCTTTTGCTTTTGTGTTTGACTGATTTAAAAATAAGCCTTTTGGGATTCATCTTTATGATGTTTGCTCACTGAGATGATGAGTCACTGTGTGGAAAATATGATGAGTCATACTTCAGAGAAAGTTTCATGAGTCATCATTTGTATAAAATGTATTGAGAGTGATCTCGCTGCTTTTCTTTTAAATAAATAAATCTTCTTTGACTTCAGGTAGTATGTACGGTGGCCCTGAAGTACCAATCACAATGACAAATAGGAAAACACAACAAACCAAAAAACAACAACAGCTAAACAAGTAATTAAAAACACAACATTAACTTTACCTTTAACTGGGTAGCTGCCATTGACAAAAGTCATCTCTGATTGGATGAACACGCTGGCTGTCTTTTTTACAGGAAGTAAATGCACCATTCATGTTGCTGTTTTCCTTCACCAGACGAAACGTCCTGTAATAAAATAATCATTCCTTTTTTGAGGGAAATACATCTTAAAGTTTTTGATCCTCCTTCCTGGTTCATCTCCTGGAATATTTCCTTCCTGTTTATAAGACGGACAGTGCATCCGTCCAATCAGGGAGGATCTTTCTTGATGGGAGGTACCTTTTCCTTTTCCAGTAGAAGTTAGTGTTGTGTTTTGTGTTTTGTTGTTATTTTCTCTTGTTAATTTGATTTCTGATTGGATGTTGTGTTTTTACGTCTGTCTTTGTGATTTGCACTTCAGGGCCACCGTACATATGTGAAAATCAACAATGTTAATCTTCTGTCCATTCTCCATGCAACCAGAACCCACCAGTTTCTGCAGTAATGTTTGAAATCAATCGACAAAAAAAGACAGAAAATTCTAACATCACTCTGACGTCGTGCAGCTCCACCTGGTCACCAAGAGTTTTATGGCTGTAAACAACCGGAAATAAGGTCGATATGAGAGACGTTTACAGGCTAAAAGGAGCTAAAACAGGTTCAAGTCTGTAGAACAGAAGAGCCGAGCTGTCCATGTTATATTTATTACCTTCTAATTTTGTATATGTATTATGTCCATGTTATATTTATTACTGTCTAATATTCTACATGTATTATGTCCATGTTGTGTTTGTTACTGTCTAATTTTCACCATGTATGTATCCGTGTTGTGTGTGACAGCAGCCATGTTTCTCAGATGAATCAGCTCCTCAGATAAACGTCCAGACCACCAGGTGAAGACACAACAAATCAATTATGACTTTGTGGATTTTTCCTCCCCAAAACAAACGTTGTAGATTTAACTCCTCTCTCTTCAGACGCGCCCCAACAGGTCTAATCTATGCTTGGGGGGATTTCTCCCAGGGATGGGAAACGTATGAAATATTTACTGTGGTGCTAGCTAGCAGTGACATACACTGCATTAATTTAACATGGTCACCGCGGAGACAAAAGGCGGGACTGTGAGCAGCTTCCTGGAGGTCCTGGTTGGGATCTGAACCATCGGAGGACTGCTGCTTGATCTCTGCTGTCCTGCTTTTAGCCGTCGGTGGAGCTGTGAGCTGTGGTGCTGCTTGTGTGTTGCATGCGACTGTGACGGTTTGTGTGTTCATGCAGCTCCTTGCACGCATGCATCTTGTGAGTGTGTGTGCAGCGTCCTTGCATGTGTGTGTTTTTCCTTAAATTACGGCTGCTGTTTGTTGAGTGGTCCAGTGGAGCGCACAGTGACAGATGATGTAAATTATTAATTGCAGTCTTTCCTGTAGCTGAGTGTGGTGGGCCTCCTCCTCGTCCTCCTCCTCGTCCTCCTCCTCTCCTCTTTGTCTCTCCTCTCTTTTCTTTCTTTGGATCTTTCTCCGTCCGAGCTGCTCGCCGCTCTTCTCATTCCTCTCTGTTCTCTTCTTTCACTCTACACACGTCTTCATCTGTATCCATCAACAGGGGCCAACATGAAAATGTTGTTTCATTCAGGATGGAAGAGAAATGGAAGAATAAAGCATCAAACGGTGTTTAAACACATCAGCATCATTCAGGATAAACGCTCTAATAAAGACGTCTGTGGCTCTGACCGAACATCCAGGCTGTTACTGTGGAAGCACTGCAGCAGTTTGTTTAACCCTCTGATGTACCGCCGTCTTTTCATAATGTTTCTATTCAAATGTTTGTGATAAAAAGCCGTAGAAATGTGGTTTTATAGCTGCTGGAATCTGTAGACCCTCCTCTTCATCGACCTCACTCTGCAACATCGTGTAGGATTCACAGCGACCAGGACGCTGAGAGGAGAGAGCTGGACACGAGTAGATTTATAGTAAATGATGTGTAACATCTGGTGAAAGTAGAAAACCATATTATAAAACTCATTTTAGGCGTTTATTCTACATTTTGTTACGTTCTCTTCAGAGTAAAGGACTGAAAACAGCAAAAGAACTTTGATGAACTTTGTCAGGGTTTCAACAGAGAGAGACGCAACAGAGGAACAGAGACTTTATATGGGGAACATTCAGGAGAGCAGCAACAAGGCTGGAGGTCTGCAGGACCTCCTGCAGGAGTCTGGCTGCTGGAGGTCTTTTTAACGGGCCCCTATCTGCATGAGACCATCTGTCCTTCTGTCAGGTTTTTATTTCCATCCTAAAATGGATGACTCCACCTCCGCCTCCACCTCCACCTCTCTCCATCTCTCTGCTTCACCCTCCTCAACACTTTCCGTTCCTCGGCTGCCAGCTCAGGGCGCATCACGCATCTCACACTCTGAGAGGCTGCAGCTGAGTGCCACAACGTGTTCGCCTCCTTATACCTGCAAATGGCCTCCACACACACACACACACACACACACACACACACACACACACACACACACACACACACACACACACACACACACACACACTGGACCAGATGAAGTGCTGTGTGTGTCGTCATGTGTGTTTCAGGAGGTGACAACATACCTGCTGACTCTATGAGTGAAGAAAAAAAATGACCTCACTGCAAAAATGTTGCATCTCATTAATATTTCACTCACCTGTGTCTCGCCCTGCAGATCTCCCAGCATGCACTGGGTGTTTTTCACTAAATCCCGACTGGGAACTCAATAAAACTTTCCATGTTCATAAACCAACATGTTATAGTTGGTTTGTCCTTTAATGCAGAAGATGTGAAAATTTAATAATGTCCTCAAAACATCATGACAGAATCTTCCTCATCATCATCTCTTCTACCAGATGACATCACCTTTGTGTTTTATTGGTCTTACTCTGGGACTGTTTGTCATTTTTGAGTTTAAATTTTGTCTTTATTCTCTTTTAATCATCCTTTATTTTTCTTGACTCTCTTCTACATTCTTTTATTATTTATATCCCTTTGTTTTCATCTTATTTTGGGATTTTACTCCTGTGATGTGATATTTTTTTATTACCTTTTATTTATCTATTATTTATTACTTTGTTATATTGATTTACTTTTATTTCATCATTAGATTCATTTTCTCTTGTTTTTATTGACCACTTCTTTGACTTTTCACAATTTCTTGGTTTTATATCACCTGATTTGTATTTTATATTTTTATCATCTGTATGGTTTGTTCTTACAGTCGTCATGTTACATTTTGTTTCCTGTCTTTGTTTGATCTGTCAAAGCACTTAAACAGTTGTTTTTAAAGGACCTACATAAATAAGAAATGTATGATGTATTGTAGACATTTATTCTACATATATCTACTATTATGTCAGCTTAAGGTTTTGTTAAAGCCGTTTAAGAACTTCTCCTAGAAGACTTGTGATGTAAATGTTATATTTGGTATTACCTTATACACAAGTACGTTAAAAAGGTGAATTTAATAAGATATGTAGAAACTGAGACCTTCTGATGTATGAATACAGACACTATCATGTATGTCTGTTGTGTTTTTTGGTCAAAATTCTCACCAGAAAAGTTAAAAAATGTAAATTAAAGAACATAAAAAGATGAAAACTTGTGATTTTATTTCATGTCTTGACAGCTCTGTTAAAGCTCTGCTATCATATGTTTTTTTAATCAATTTTTTTAATCATTTTTCCATTTCCCAAATCAAATATTTATCTCTGCATCCACCCTCTCTGTCTGACTTTGGCCCATGTGGGTGAGGGGAGGTTGGGGAGGGCAGAAGAAGTGGGCACCCCTACATTTTGACCCCCACCCAGCTCTTCTGGTGGCCGACAGGAGGAAAGCGCCCCGTCCTGGGTGCAGACTTCCTGTTTACTTTTTCATGAGGCCACTCAGCTGGGTGGTCGTCTTCCTCCTCCGCTCATCTCGTCTGCCTCCCTCCAGCATTTTAATTCCTCACCCCCTCCTCCATCAGATGTCCCCACATTCACCTGCAGCACATGTACAGAAGTGGAAGCTTTAACATCTCAAATCAACCAGCAGAGATGAATCACACACACAGGTCTGATCTGAAGTGATGCTTCTTCTTCAGTAGCTGTGGATGTTCTGTTTCTTCCAAACTCTTTGGTTGATGTTTGTCCAGTTTGACCATCTGAGAACTGGAGCTAAGCTAAGCTACGGTTTACGGTATACATCGTTTATTGCTGCACCGTTTCAGAGTTTGTGGAATCGACTCGTGGCTCTGCTTCAGGTGTGTGACAGCCTGACGACAGCCAATCAAAATGACCGGAAACCATCTGACTGAGCAGCTGATCAGGCTTCTGTTGCTACCAAACGACGCCTGAAGCTGAAATGAGCCATAAATTTGGTCAAAGACAGGCTAGAATCAGACATAACATCATCACTGACAGGTGAAGTGAATAATATTGATCACCTCATCAGTGGGTGGGGCTTATCAGGCAGCAGGAGAACAGGATCTGATCTGTGGGCCAGTCATCTCCAAACCTGCAGGTCTTGTTGGGTGTTCCTGGTCTGCAGTGGTTCGCACAGACCAAAGGTGGTCTAAGGAAGGACAACCTGTGAACCAGAGACAGGGTCAAACAAGTCCGACCCCTGGAGGCCTGACCCCCCCCCCCCAAGTCATTTAAGGGGTCCCAGAAATAAATACGAGTTTGTTTTGTTGTTTTCTGAGATGAAAAGAGTTTAAACACAAACATTACTAAAATACAGTAAAAAGTCAATTTTCTTTATTTAGATATTGACAAAATAAACAACTTTAAACACACAAAGAAATAAAAGCAAGAAAGTTCAGACACACACACACTGATCTGCTCAAACAGAGAGGAGCAGCCTCTATTGATTTCTGGATGAACATCGATCACATGCACAATTAATTGTTCTTTGAGGCGTAGCGGCTCCGACCATCATCCGACTTCAGGTGGAGATCAATATGGAGAGACGGGAGAGTGGAGGAGCAGCGATCACACACAGCTGACCGCTGGGCCAAAGAGGCCTCCTCATACTTCTAACACAAAACACTGCAGCTCGGGTCAAAGTGTCATCAACAGGAGGAGCAGAGAGTCACACATTCTGCTGCCTCCTCCCTGTGTGGAGTATAAGTTCAACAGATCTGACCCTCTGGGGTCACATCAATGTGAACCACAACCTCTGTGACCTCATAAATCTACTGTATGAACAAAGTGAGTCATCCAAAAACAATCAATAGAGGAGGTCATTTGATCAGAAAGGCTTGTTTATCTGCCAGATATCTTGAATCTCTGGTGAAACTTTGTGTCCTGATGTCTGATCATGTGACTGAACTCGTCCAGGAGTTGGACTAGAAAACCCTCTGAAGGATCCATGTCTCGAACCCTCTCTGTTACACATGGACCCCCTCCAAAGACAGGTCAGATCTGGATCTGATCAGATCCACAGATCATGGTGGCCACACCTGCATATGTTTATTGCCCCTTTAGATCAGCAGCGTCAGTTTTCTGAAAGTCGATCAGCTGATCAGAGGCTCCAGATGAACACAGACACTTTCTGCTTGTTGACCAGGTAAGAACTGAGAAAATCAGAAGACATAACTTTAGAAGTGAAGCCTTCTGGGTAAAAAAAAAAGGTCTGACATTGTAAAGACAGACATATCGAGTGTAATTCAATGATGGCCTGAAGTCAGGATTGAAATCTGTTCAGAGACCAACCAGCTGACGGCGAAGCCAAACATCTTAGGCTGATCTGATCCTCAGACGTCAGCAGAAACACAAACAATGAAGAGACAGAACCCCCCCCCCAAAAAAAAACCCTCCAATGACTGTCTGTGAAATTCAAATTCTCCCCACAGCCGAACTCACCAGGGAGGGATGGAGGGATGGAGGGATGGATGATGGAGAGAAGGACGGCAGAATGATGGGGTGATGGAGGGATGAAAAGAGAACATGGGTGTGATGATGATGAGCCTCTGTCAGCGCGGACGGAGGCGTGATCGATGCTCACAAATCATCTATGAAAGAAAAGAGAGATGGATGGAGAGATGGGGACTGAGAGAGGAAGGAGGAAGTGAGATGAGGAAGGAGACGTGACTGAGGACGACAGGAAGTGAGAGAAACCGAGGAGACGCAGCGATAAAGAGAGTTAGACCAGAGCCTGATAATCATCTCCTCCACTCATCACCCTTTCACAACAAATCTCTCTCCTCTGTCTCCCCCCTCTACCCCTCCCTCCTCCGTTCGTTACCCCCCTCCTCTCCCCTCTCTCCATCTCCATCTCCATCTCCCTCCACCAGGCTTCAGAGGCAAAGCTCCATCTGATCAATAATGGATGCTGCTGTCTCCTACACTGCTGGAGAAGGGCCGGTACATTAGGTAATGCAGGGGCTACATTTAACTGGATGGGCTTGTTAATGCGTCCCGTTGGGGAAACACCCCTCCCCCTGTACCTCCCCCCTCATGTAACACACATATACACACGAACTCACCCATCCACGCTTGCTCCCTCACCCCTAAATGCAACTTTTTTCCACCGGAGGAGGAGTTGAGGCAGCGTTAGCGGATCATGGTTCAGGGCTGGAGGTTTGTTTTAGTGGGTTGGGTTGGCAAGGAATCACACTTTTCATTCTAAATGCACTAATCCTGTAGAAACGGGACCCAGACCTCCACCAAGGTCCGTCGTCCCCTTTTAACTCAATCAAACCTGATTCAAAATCAGACCCACAGAGCAGCTGACAAAAAGACGACTTCTCCCTGAAAACGTGTTTAAACCACTAGAAAACAAACAAAACAAATGTTGACCTGCTGTTGGCGCTAGAGGAAAAGTCAGGGAGTCATCAGTATTCATCCTCTGGAGACCAGGAATTCTTAATCCTGTTTCTCAAACCAGTAACGTCTCTCTTCCCCTTCGTTCTGGCCTCAGGGCTCCGGACCCTGATGAGTCCGTCCATGAAGACCCTCATTGTTTTCTATCAACGTTAAAAGCTTGAACGTTTTTATTTCGCCTCCTCAGAAGGCTGCGTTCTCCTCGGTTCTCCTCCTTCAGAGCCTGTACCGCTGTGTAGCACCAGAAACTCTGGAGGATTTACAGTAATGCATAAAAGAGATATTCACTGAAAACATATGTAGAAGTGATGCAATATGCATGCAGTTGTTAGGATGCATCATGTCTGAGGGCTGCACAGCAAATATTATTTTAGAATATGTGAGTCGCTCATGATGGATCTATAGATTTGCATTTAAGATGCAGGTTGAAGCAGTGATGCTGATTTTAATTGGACACTTAGAACCTCAGAGATAAAGAAACAGCAGCTTTATTAGTGCTAAATGAAGCTGATGAGGTGTTTGGTTTACTTATTTATTCATTAGGTTTCACCTGTTCTTCCTCAGGTCCACATACAAAAAAATACACAAAACAAAACATGAAACAGATTCAAAAGTAAAACAAAAACATATTAATTACATGTAAGGAAAGAAATCAAAACAAAGACCCAAACTTCACAACAGCTCACATTACATGCCTTTATAATTCTTCATTTGTTGATCAACATATTTATTTATTTGTAAATGTTTATGTTTCTCACTGAAAATATTCCTGGTTGGTGTCTGAGAGATAAACAGGTATATTTTTATTTTTTATTTCTTCACACACAGTTTATAACCAGCAGGGTTTCATTTTAACCTCTAAAGGAAATAATAAGTGACTTTATAATGATCCTCCATCCATCCATCATCCATCCATCCATCATCCATCCATTTTCAGGAACAGCTTATCCTGTGCAGGGTTGTGGGGGGGCTGGATCCAATCCCAGCTGACACTGGGCGAGAGATGTTCATCACGTAGAAAGACAAACAAACATTCATGCCTACGAACAATAATAATCACCAGTTCACCTCTACTGCATGTTTTTAGAGTGAGAGGAAGCTGGAGAACCTGGAGAGAACCCAGAGAGAACCTGGAGAGAACCCAGAGAGAACCCGGAGAGAACCCAGAGAGAACCCGGAGAGAACCTGGAGAGAACCCGGAGAGAACCTGGAGAGAACCCGGAGAGAACCTGGAGAGAACCCGGAGAGAACCCAGAGAGAACCCGGAGGGAACCCGGAGAGAACCAACGCAGACACAAGAGAACTTACAGAAAAGTCCTCAGGTGGATCTGAACCCAGGACCTCCTTGCTGTGGATAACAGTCACACCCTCTACGCCACCACCCTGCCCTCAGGAATGAGTAGACAGTAAACTGTATGAATCGTACTGATGATGATGATGATGATGATGATGAAACAACTGCTGTGATGCTGTGAACCAGAGGAGGAGAACATCACCGCTGTGTCTGAGGGCGAATTCTGTGGTGAGGAGACGGAACATTTTACATGAAGATGTGTCTGCAGATTTATTCCTGCTCCACGTCCTCTTGTCACTTTTCTCTATATTTGAGAGCTCCTATCTGGTCCCTATCTGGTCCCTGTCTGGTCCCTATCTGGTCCCTATCTGGTCCCTGTCTGGTCCCTATCTGGTCCCTATCTGGTCCCTATCTGGCCTCTCTCTGGCCCCTATCTGGTCCCTGTCTGGTCCCTGTCTGGTCCCTATCTGGTCCCTATCTGGTCCCTATCTGGCCTCTCTCTGGCCCCTATCTGGTCCCTATCTGGTTCCTATCTGGTCCCTATCTGGCCCCTCTCTGGCCCCTCTCTGGCCCTTTGTTGGGCCCTCTCTGGTCCCTATCTGGCCCCGCTCTGGCCCCTCTCTGGCCCTTCGTTGGCCCCTCTCTGGCCCCTCGTTGGCCCCTGTTGGCCCCTCTCTGGTCCCTCGTTGGCCCCTCGTTGGCCCCTGTTGGCCCCTCTCTGGTCCCTCTCTGGCCCCTGTTGGCCCCTCTCTGGTCCCTCTCTGGCCCTTCGTTGGCCCCTCTCTAGTCCCTCTCTGGCCCTTCGTTGGCCCCTCTCTGGCCCCTCTCTGGTCCCTCTCTAGCCCCTCGTTGGCCCCTCGTTGGCCCCTCTCTGGCCCCTCTCTGGTCCCTCTCTGGCCCTTCATTGGCCCCTCTCTGGCCCCTCTCTGGCCCCTCTCTGGCCCCTCATTAGCCCCTTGTTGGCCCCTCTCAGCCCTGCGTGACCCCAGATGAAAACCAGGATTGGTCCTCTGTGGGAATTTTAAAGGGCCCTCAATTAGGCGACCATGGAAGTGCCTGTTCATCCCCATTCTGCATGCGGGCCTCGGCTGGGGTCCTGAACCCGAGCTCCCGGCTCTCTTTAACGTGACGGCTGGACTCGCCTCGCTGAAGGAGAGACGTGCATCATATGCAAAAGAGGAGCAGAGGAGGGGAGAGGAGAGGAGGAAGGAATGAGACTGAATAAATCTACATGTGAGAGACAGATGGTTAAAGAACGCTGCAGCCGAAGGTCACACAGAAATCACATCATGGCTTTTCTCTGGGTTTGTTTTTTTAGACCAAAGAAGGTTTTGGTCTCAGAGTCGATGGAACTGTTCTGTGTAAATGTCTGTTTAAATATCCTTCATATGTTAGTCAGTTCAAAAACAGACAGCATAAGGAAAAATAACACAGCCCAATTTAGAAACGATGAATCCACAAAGAAAATAAAAAAACAGGAAAAGTTTTTTTTTAAATACATAAACCAGCAAAAACCACAAGGAAATAAGTGAAAAAGATCAAATATGGAGAAGATATGAGGCAAAAACACACAGATTTAGACACACACAACTTTTATAACTTTAAAAACATGTTAAATGTGAACTTTTTTTAGAATCTAATTAAAACCACCATCTTTACCTCAACCAGGTGTTTCAGTGTCCTAAAATGACTCAAGACAAGAAACTGTGTGTCTGGATTCATTGATGAACATTCAACTCAATCAAAGCAGAAAATCATTCCCTCCGAAATCTGTTCATAAAGAAAACATGTTGTTTAAGCACATAATGAAGGAGAGAATGTCTCTGCTAAATGCTAAACGCTAACCGCTAACCGCTAACTGCTTCCTGGATAAATGGATGTAGGTTATGAAGCTGAAATTTAGTTTTTGGGATGGAAATCTGACAGAGGAGGAGGAAAACAAAAATTAAAGATGGAGAAAGAAAGACAAGGAGGAGGAGAGGAGGAAGAGGAGGGTGAGGAGGATTCAGGATCCCCCCTCAGTTGGTGCTTAATGACTCCTGATGGCAAACAAGAGGAGGAGGAGCGGCAGGTGTGACTGTCATAACCAATATCACACACACACACACACACACACACACACACACACACACACACACACACACACACACACACACACACACACACACACACAGACACACACACACACCTTAACTTCCTTCTGCCCTCCTTTTCATCATGGCCGCCTGTCCTCCCCTTCCTCTCCTCCCTCACCTTGGCTCCTCTCCCTCCTCTTCCTTCTGTTGCTTCTGTTGCTTCTGTTGCCCTCACCTCATCTTTCATCCCTCACCTCCTCCCCTCTGTCGTCCCCCCTCCTTTATTCCTGTCTCCTCCTTCCCCATCATCCATCCGACCTGCTCGCCTTCTCCTCTCTCATTCATCCCTTCCTCCTCACTCTCTACTCCTCCCTCCCTCCATCGTTCTTTCACCCTCTCCACACTTGTCGTCCCGATTATGCAGATGAGCGTTTGTGTCGGGGCCCTAAAAAGCAGATTAGGGCCCCGGATCCTCTTGATGGTGACATGGCTATTCCACCGAGGCCAGCAGGAGGTGTGTGTGCATGTGTGTAGTCGTGTGTGTGTGTGCATGTGTGTAGTCGTGTGTGTGTGTGCATGTGTGTAGTCGTGTGTGTGTGTGCATGTGTGTAGTCGTGTGTGTGTGTGTGTGTGTGTGTGTGTGCATGTGTGTAGTCGTGTGTGTGTGTGCGTGTGTGTGTGTGTGCATGTGTGTAGTCGTGTGTGTGTGTGTGTGTGTGTGTGTGTGTGTGTGTGTGCATGTGTGTGTAGTCATTTGTGTGTGTGTGTGCAGGAGACGGAGGGTCAGCCACTTAGGGAAAGCCCATATGTGTGTTTGTGTGTTTTCAGCGTCCCAGGACTGGTCTTAATGGGGAGATGTGGCGTTCGGATGAAAGTGGAAACACTGTGTATTATGGGATGCACACACACACATATTGTATACACCATATGGTACAGTCCACGCTAAATGGACTACAGTTAAACCACACCTGATATCCAGCAGAAAGGTTCCACCAATCATGCTGCATTCAAGACGACAGTTAACTCTGTATCCAAATCTCCTATGTGTCCTGAACGCAGCATTAGTTCTGTGGATCTGGATGATTTTGAATGGATCTTATATTTGCAGTGTTGGGTAGCTGCAGTGCTACAAGTAGCATCATTAAACTTTCCATTGCTGTGTATCTGGCCTTCCTGCTAAAAGTCGCTTCGTTTGTTCCTTAAACACGATACACAAAAATGACCGAACTGATTTTTAAGAAACATTTCTTGGACAGATGGTGCATGGGTCGGAAAAGAACCCAGGAAATGATGGTGCTGATCTGGAGAGAGGGGCGGAGCCAGGAAGACTTCATATCGTTGTGAGAGAGGGAGGACATAGGTCACATGGTGGACTAACGTTCATCTTCCAGCAGAACAATCCGTCACATCTGACATCATCAGTTCTGGATCCACAGAGAAAAAAGCAGGAAACTAATTCCTGGACCTAAAAAATCGAATCACTTCTCTCATTGGACACATAAATTTTAAAAATATTACGTCCCTGATGGAGCAAATAATTGCAAAAATAAGACCACGATTGTACAATATTCATTAGAAAAATTAATAGTTTGACTTTAAGGAAAATATGAATTCTCAAAATATGGAATTTACATTCTAAGAAGCAAATTTCATGTGATTTTATTTTCTGTTTAACATTTTACACAGTCAGAAAAAATAAGTTCTCATAGCAGTGTTAACAAACAGTTGAAGGAGTCATATTTTAAAGTCTCTTCAACACAACAAAACAAAGACGTCTTCTGAGGAGCTGTTAGCATCCTCACCACTGGAACCAGGTTCAGGCTGGCTCTGTTTGATCTGTGGGGTTGACGTTTGTCCATCTTTGGTTTTATTCTGTCTCATCCTGAACAATCACTCAACCTGCCTCCTCTTCTTCGCTCTGTGTGTCTGTGTGTAAAGCATGGATAAGCCCCACCCTCGGTAGGAACACCAGACCAGAGCAGAGGAGAGTCGAATCACTGATCAGGACAGAGAAACACATATAAGAAGCTCATGCTCTGCTGAAATAAAACGAGTGAACATATAAATTACGTCAATTCCACAATTATTTTGGGCCTTTCTTTTTGGGGGGGTCGTGTCGGGGGCGGGGCCTCTAAATGAATGGTAGGGGAGTCGAGAAGAATTGGGTTAAAAATTGCTCTAATGGTATCGTATATGTCCAGGTTTGTGATGTGATGTTCTGGACTTTTCCTTCCTAGTGACCAGAACTGGTCCCGATCTGAACATTTCTTTCTTTTTCTTGTTGGTTTCCCTTTGTCTCCGTCGGTCTGGTTTGCTTCCAGCCTCTCCAGCTGCAGCGCTGCCCTACTTTCACATGTCGGCCGTCTTTGCATTTGACAGCATGTTTAAAGAAAATGAATATTTCAGCTGGCAAAGAAACGCAGGCTTCCATCAGATGTGTTTATCTCTGCTCAGATGGGTCAGAACATCCTCTACAAATACCTTGAATATCTGAGGCTTTTTCATTTGATTCTGTTTCACCCAATCATCTGCAACAGATTTGTCAGCAGTGAGATTAGAGTGGAAGTCACAGGCGATGATACGGCTCAAACAGACCTAGACCATTAAATTTGCAAGTGTGCGTCTCATTCTGCAGACGATGTTTGAATATTGTAGCTGTTTTAATTCAGAAGGTCTGATCGTTTCTTCTGCAGCTCCCATCATGTTGTTGAAGGAAAGACAAAGCAGTTTAATCTGCGTCTCCTCTGTCAGGTTAACTGCTGTCCATCATGTCTCATGACAGCTGCTGATTCTAATTCAACTGGTCTCACATGTGATGCATGACGTCAGCCTCTGTCCCTCCTGTATAAACCCTGCAGGCCTCAGGCTGTTCAGGCTCCCAGTGATTCCTCAGTAAAACACATTTACTTCATTTGAAGGTGACGTTGTATAAAACAGCTGTCAGAGAATGAGGAACACACACATTACGTACCTCAGTAGACTTCAATAGGCTGCAGCAGCAGCCAATCATTCTTCTTCCTCCTCTTCTTCTTCTTCTTCCTCCTCTTCTTCTTCTTCTTCCTCTTCTTCTTCTTCTTCTTCTTCCTCCTCTTCTTCTTCTTCTTCTTCTTCTTCTTCCTCCTCTTCTTCTTCTTCTTCTTCTTCCTCCTCTTCTTCTTCTTCTTCTTCCTCCTCTTCTTCTTCTTCTTCTTCTTCTTCTTCCTCTTCTTCCTCCTCCTCCTCTTCTTCTTCTTCTTCTTCTTCTTCCTCCTCTTCTTCTTCTTCTTCTGCCATCCTCTTCATTTCTCCCAGATTGCATTGCAGTTTCCAGCTGTATGACATTAATACAGCAGAATACTTTTGTAAATTAATTTCCATTGTATGAATGTCCGTGACGTCGCGGTATATAACATGTTGTTCTAGAGGAACATTATAAAGGGATTATTTTTCTTTAATTTGGAGGATTTTTTTTGCTAACATAGTGAAGACGTTTATCTCATCAGGCTAACTACAAGTTCCTCCATGTTTGTCATAGTTTGTTAATTAATTCCCATTACAGAGGGTTAAAACCACTGGTTTCCTGCTTCAACAGAGGTCACAGAAAGTACGGCGTGGTTCTTCAGGTAGTGCAGGGCTGACATTAAATCACATGCTAATGAGAGCTAACAACAGTAAAGCAGAGAGGCCGGCCTCAGACCGTCACTGTGACCCTAATTAAACTCTATTAACCCTCATCCGTCTCTCTCACCTCCGTCTTCTGTCCATTAACACGCTGAAACGAACCCGCGGCGCCACAGAGATGTGCTGCGAATATCGATGTCCTGCCGTCTGCCTTCTTGTCCCGTTTTAATTAACCGGTGTCCGATGTCGAGGTGAGGACCGGAGGAGGAGAATCTTAAATTCTGAGTGAAAAGGGAAAAAAAAGGTAGATGAGGAGAGAGGAGGAGGCAGAGGAGGGCGGGCGGGGTCATCCTCCCTGCTAATTTGCTGACATGGGGGCATCGGGGAGGGCTGGCCTCCTAATAAGATTGTTTCTTGAAGAAGCAGGGCGAGCTGTGAAGGGAACAAAAGTAACTGTGCCCCGCGAAGCCTGTAGTCAATTAGTCCGTATCAATAATTAAAAAGCATTGTCTGTGCAGGGCAGGGCGGCACAGTCAGCCTCCCTCCACCAGGCTGGATTGTTATGACAAGCAGTGCCTACATAATGATATTAGCCATTAATAATTCAGTGGCGGGCGGCGGCGCTGCAGGTGACAGGAGGCCTCGCCGCTCAGGCAGCCATCAGTCCGCCGGATCGCCAATTATCAGAGGTCAGGAATCAGAAATGGAAATTGGAAATTGTTCTGGGTGGCTGTGTGTGTTTGTGGTGTGTGTAGAATGATAATGTGTGTCAGAGGTGGGAAAGTTCTTCAGGTATTCCTCACAGCGTTGGGATGAGTTCTATGGCTGAGATCCTGGACCTGCAAACACCTGAAGGTCGGCCCTTAAACCAGATGTTCGACTTTAGGGACAAACTCCAGGGTCAGGCTTAAAATACAAACAACTCATCTGACATCAAAATATTCTAATCTGGTGCCACGAAACGTCCCAAAGGTCAGGAGTGACGGAGAAATGCAGCGTGAGATGGACACATGGTTGGTGCAGCATCAGCACCAACCATGAAGGACCAACGTAGAGAAGAGAGATTAGATCTAGATCAACCTGTGGATCCACCAGAGTCATGATCTCTGACTGAAAGAAGGAGATTCAGGCAGTCAGAAAGTAGAACCTCAGTTCCTTCATGTCTAAAGGAGCAGATGGATGGATGATGGATGGATGGATGGATGGATGGATGGATGGATGGATGATGGATGGTGGATGGATGGATGATGGATGGTGGATGGATGGATGGATGGATGGATGGATGGATGGATGATGGATGGATGATGGATGGTGGATGGATGGATGATGGATGGTGGATGGATGGATGGATGGATGGATGGATGGATGGATGATGGATGGATGATGGATGGTGGATGGATGGATGATGGATGGTGGATGGATGGATGGATGGATGGATGGATGGATGGATGATGGATGGATGATGGATGGTGGATGGATGGATGATGGATGGTGGATGGATGGATGGATGGATGGATGGATGGATGATGGATGGATGGATGGATGATGGATGGATGGATGGATGATGGATGGATGGATGGTGGATGGATGGATGGATGGATGGATGGATGGATGGATGATGGATGGATGATGGATGGTGGATGGATGGATGATGGATGGTGGATGGATGGATGGATGGATGGATGGATGATGGATGGATGGATGGATGATGGATGGATGGATGGATGCATGAAAATGGAATACATTTTAAATTTGATTAGTTATGTTGCTATAATTCCTCTTTAAGTGTTTTTAAAATGAACGGATTAAAATGTCACCTGTTGTCTCTAATGTTCCTTTAGACGAAGGATCAGTGAATGAATTGATGAATGAATCTTGTTAAACTCAAACAGGAAACAGGAAGTCGTCGCTCTGCTGTGTGCTTATAAATAGTTTAAATCCTCTTTTCATTTAGCTGTGATGCTAACCTGTGAACGTCGCTGTGAGGATGATATCATACAACAGTGACTTATCTATTCATGGCTGCATTAATGAATCATAGCCTCCTCAGACTTTATACTCCAGACATGCCCTCTTTGAATATGTCATAAGCTCTTATTCTTTTTTAATGGGCCTGCAAATCACGGCCCAAAACAAACAGATGAACTCTGCTGACATCAGAGCGGCGGCGAGGGGCGGGGCTTACAGAGGCGGTCCGGCCGGCACAGGAACGCTGAAAGGAGCTGAGGTTGTAAAATCTTTTTCTCTAATTTACATTATTTATACTTTATACCCAGAAGGCTCTTTAAACACGTCAGAACCTTTGTTTGCATCACTGCTCTGAACCTTCAGAGACGTCACAGCAGGGATGGAACCAAGCGACAGACTGACAACAAAGCTGTAAAACCACTGAAAACAATATTCTTTATTCTATATTCTTTATTCTTTATTCTTTATTCTTTATTAGGACCCATTAGCACAGTGGTTGCTAGTCTTCCTGGGTCTGATAAAAACCATCAAATAAGTCAAACAGAATAATAATTATAGTACAAAGAAGTTCAGGGAAAAACTTTAAAAATTAGAATACTGTAAAAACAGACGGTCTGAAGCCAGGATAGAAAAATGAAAGTATGAACACTAAAACATGAAAGGGGACAGAACATACATAACAGAACAATCCAATGATCTCTATTTAGGACAAGACAGATCCTGTTTTACCTCCTTTAATAAGGAGAGTCTGGTTTCTATCTGTCTAAGAGGGAGAATATATGAGGTTCTATGAAGAACGGTTCTAATCATGTCGCTCGAGATGTGACAGCAGCAGAGAACATTAGAATAAAACAGGAGATAAATGTAGAGATAAACTGACTGAATGATGATGTCATACTACAGTGTGAGCAAATGAGAAATGAGCACAATAACAGTGTTTTTATCAAATCTAATCTTTATTAATTATAAAAATCCCTCAGAAAGAAAACAACCCATCAAACCACAAACAAGGAGGAGGAGGAGGAGGAGGAGGAGCTTCTCTGCGTCCTGTAGGTCAAATCCAAACTCAAAGGCTCCATGTTTTCCTGGTTTCCTGTTAAACCAGTTTAAAAGCCATGCTGTGTGTTTTCCTTCCCAGCATCCTGACTGTCAGGAGCTGCTCTCCATCGTCATTCACTGTGATCAGCCTGTAGATCCGTAATCAACGCCTGGAGTCCGTCCTCCACTTCACTCAGATTAATAATGCACAGCTCAGCCTTCAAAACACTTCTGACATGTAACTAATTTATTGATCAGCTTCTGCGCTTCAAGGCGACAGGGTTAAATGTCGATCAGATGATCGGACTCACTTCATTCCTCCGGACGGCAGAAAGAACACCAGTAATGGTTCTATGTTTTATTAAGTGTTGGGCTGCGTTTAGGAGATGCTGAGGTCACTCCGGATCCAGAACCTCAGAGGACTCTTTAATCTGAACGAGGAGGTGCACCGTGAGGACGACGCCCTCCAGCCTGATGCCGTCTTCTGATAGGCTGAAGTCGTCCTGTTGATTTTGAAACAGTAACAGCTCCTTTTCTTTGGAGCCATCTTTTTCTGTGGAGGCATCTAGATTTTAGCTTTCAGGAGGAGAAACAAAGACTGAAAGGATGCAGACCCAGACCATGCATCATCATCACCATCAGGGATCCACCTGTTTATCTACTGAAACACCCAGTTTCATGGTATTTCATTGAGTTTATGTGTCCTCCTGCTACAGACAGACAAACTGCACCTCCTCAGTGGAGGTAGCAGGAAGGAAGAAAAAACATCTTTTGACTTATTTAATTTAACATTTATGTTTAACTCTCAGTCCAAATAAAGACGAAAACCAGACAGACAGTGAGAATAATAAGAGTCCAGATGTGAAGCTCCACCAGAGGGACCTCAGAGACCTCATCATCCCAGCGTCTGTTGATGTGACAGAGGGCCTGGATGTGCAGCTCGCCCACAGGGCCCAGTGGAGAGACCAGCGTCCACAGCAAGGCCTGCTGGGACACGAGATGGACATGTGGTGTCTGTGCTGCTCTGACACACATGGTCAACACATCTGTCTTCTTCTGCACACACACACACACACACACACACACACACACACACACACACACACACACACACACACACACACACACACACATTCTTTGTCTGCCCTCCTCACCAGATGTTACAGTGAGGCGTTAACCACGGACTACATTTACTGTTTTAAACTAATCTCCATCTTCTTCAGGTGTTTTTAAACTAATCTCCATCTTCTTCAGGTGTTTTTAAACTAGTCTCCATCTTCCTCAGGTGTTTTTAAACTAGTCTCCTTCTTCTTCAAGTGTTTTTAAACTAGTCTCCATCTTCTTCAGGTGTTTTTAAACTAGTCTCCATCTTCTTCAGGTGTTTTAAACTAGTCTCCATCTTCTTCAGGTGTTTTAAACTAGTCTCCATCTTCTTCAGGTGTTTTAAACTAGTCTCCATCTTCTTCAGGTGTTTTAAACTAGTCTCCATCTTCTTCAAGTGTTTTTAAACTAATCTCCATCTTCTTCAAGTGTTTTTAAACTAATCTCCATCTTCTTCAGGTGTTTTTAAACTAGTCTCCATCTTCTTCAGGTGTTTTTAAACTAGTCTCCTTCTTCTTCAAGTGTTTTTAAACTAGTCTCCATCTTCTTCAGGTGTTTTTAAACTAGTCTCCATCTTCCTCAGGTGTTTTAAACTAGTCTCCATCTTCAGGTGTTTTAAACTAGTCTCCTTCTTCTTCAGGTGTTTTAAACTAGTCTCCTTCTTCTTCAGGTGTTTTTAAACTAGTCTCCATCTTCTTCAGGTGTTTTAAACTAGTCTTCATCTTCTTCAGGTGTTTTAAACTAGTCTTCATCTTCTTCAGGTGTTTTTAAACTAGTCTCCATCTTCTTCAGGTGTTTTAAACTAGTCTTCATCTTCTTCAGGTGTTTTAAACTAGTCTTCATCTTCTTCAGGTGTTTTAAACTAGTCTTCATCTTCTTCAGGTTGTTAATATTATGGTTTCAGTGTTTTTATCAATACAATAAGTAAAAATTTAAGGTTATTGTTTCTTTTGTTTTATGGTCTAATATTTCCTATAATAATGTCTAGAAGTGTTTATTTAGTGATGTGTTGTTCGCTGAGGTTGTGATGAAACTGAATGTGTGTCGTATTTGATGATTAACAACATCACTAACATGAACCCACAGATGAGACCAGACAGAATTGTGTTTTTGTGTTTTTGTGTTATATAAGTTTGACCACATTAACCAGGATGTTAAAGCAGCTTCTTCTTCTTCTTCTTCTTCTTCTTCTTCTTCTCTGTTCTCTTCTCTGTTGCTTCATCTTTGTTATGAAGTCAACAGAAGAACTTCAAGCTCATCTCACAACACAAAGAGCTGCCCTCATTGCTGATGCTCAAAGAACAGAACCAGAAGATGTCAGTCCTTCATCTGGAGCTAATAACTCCAATGAAACTCCTCCTCCTCCTCCTCCTCCTGCTGCTGCTGTCGTCTCTTTGGTGGATCGTATTCAGAAGTTCAGCTCGGTTCTTTCTGCTCCTCTGTTTCTGCCTCCCTTCAGCCAACAGCTGGACTCCTCTCTGTGGATCCCAGCCTCCTCTAATTGCTGTGGAGTCTCTCCTCACCAGCCTGCTTCTGTCTTCAACATGTTTGTAGCTGCTGTTCAGCTTTTATCTATATTTTAAGCCACACACAAGGTGTAGAGTCGGCCTGCAGCTTGTTACAGCGGCCGCCGCTGCATAATGCATGAAGCAGCCTCTCGATGCTGAGGCTAAATAAAAGATCTCCAGGACAGAGAGGCTGGAGCCACCTGTGAGTCCAGCAGGTGTGTGTCTGTCTGTGCATCACAACCCCGGACCTCAGATCAGTGCAGCTGTGTGTGACACACACTCGTCATGAAGTCACATCCCTCACAGCGATTTGTCCATCCTGTTGTGTGTTTACACGGAGGAGAGGCTTCTCCTCCTCCTCCTCCTCCTCCTCCTCACATCGTCTCCTTTGCCTCAGAAAAACACATTTTCATTCTTCTGAGTTGTTTAATGGATTTGTACATTTTTCCGTGTGTCTGAAGCTGTTGTCATTTTCTCAGCTAACTTTGTTTCAGTGATTTTTTTTTTTACACCATGATTTTTGGATTATTTCCTGAGAAATCAGAGAAAATGTCAACAAAGTAATAAATAACTGAACAAAGTAAAATAATGATAAATCAGTTCTGGTAGCAGCTCAGTGTGACTGAATCATTTCTGTTTTGAACAATGATCAGATCCACTTATTCACAACAACAACAAACAACAACAAACGTCACATCAGTCAGATGACTCATGGTGTTCATTTATCTGCTGGTGATCAGCTGATAAATTATATATAATAATATAATATCATTTATAATGTAGCTTATTTAGACAGATTTGTGTCCATATTAAAAATTCAGCTCTTTGTAACTTGAAGATAAATCTTATTAGTTTTATATGAATGTGTTCTTTTACAGTCAAACTCTAATTCTGAATGCAGATTTAGCTTTTTTTCATTATAAAGCATCGTCGTTTTGAGAGATTATCCACAATGAGAGGCTCTGCAGGGCTTTACAGCACCAGGATCATGGGTTTGAATCCCGCTGGGACACAGACAGGATGTCTGATGAAATGATAATCATGTAGTTTAATGGTTGTTTGTCTCCTGTCTCCTCCTCCTGTGGGGCCTTTGGTGTCTATCCTACAGAAAATGGATAAAATATAATACAAATATTTTATTTTTCATTTACAGATTTTTTGTGATTGTTTTTAGATTGTAGGATATGAACCAGTCAGAATGTGAGGAGACCAGGTCTGTTTAAGCTTCTCTCCTTCCTCTTCGTCACATTTCTCTTCGTGGGCCAGAAACGATCCTCTCCTCCTCTTCGTCTTCCTCTCCTCCTCTTCGTCTTTGCCTCAGGTGGCCGGACTGGGAGCTGTGGGTGGAGGGCAGGTCAGGAAGACCTGAGGAAGGCACGTGGAGCAGCGGCGGCGTGGGAGAAGGCCTGATGCCTCGATGCAGCAGCAGCAGGAGGAGGAGGAGGAGGAGGTGTGCGGGTTGATCCCTCTAAAAGCTCTTTCAGCAGGCTCAAATTATTACCAGCGTGCGAAGAACAAGGGCTCTGCTTGAGGGTGAGCCACCCAGGAGAGCGCCTCGCCTCAGGGTGATTATAATGGGAGGAGGAGGGAGGAGGAGGGAAGGAGCGGAGGGGTTTGAGAGCTGAGAAAAGTTGAGGGATTTTTATTCTCCTCTGTTTTCCTTCTCAGCCCTGCACTCGTTCTCTGAGGCCTTTCATGCTTCCCTTTTTCCTGAGCTCAGCTCTGTTTTTATTTTCGACAAGGCCATCTGGAGACTCAGAGCAGGACCAGAGCTCTTTAGGCAGACAGATCGCTCCTCGGACCGGTGAAGGGCTCCCTCCTCCTCCTCCTCCTCCTCCTCCTCCTGCAGGCTTCCTCTTTCATTCGCCTCCTTCTCTCTCTTCCTCCACCTCAGTCTGTCCATCCATGATTGATCATGCTCCAACTTTACTGCTGCTGATTTTCTTTCTCCATCTTTTGTGTGAACTGTTGCTTTGTTTCTCACTGGAGCTGCTACGCTAAAATCATTAGCATGCAGCCCGTCTGAGGAAGGTAGCAGGCCTGACTGGGGGTACAGGCCCCACCAGGGGAGGGTTGGTACAGGCCCCACCAGGGGAGGGTTGGTACAGGCCCCACCAGGGGAGGGTTGGTACAGGCCCCACCAGGGGAGGGTTGGGGGTGGAAAGATGCACGATAAGAAGGGGGGATGTATTTTTGTCATTTTGCAAACAAGGAATCTTAAACCATTTTTATTTCTAAACTAAATTCTGTCGTTTCTCCTCCCTGATGCTCCCCCTCTTCCACCATTTTTCTTACCCAGACCACACATCAACTTGGTCCTGGATCTGAACCAT
Organism: Chaunax sp. Z400; assembly: GCA_037577475.1. Classification (NCBI taxonomy): domain Eukaryota; kingdom Metazoa; phylum Chordata; class Actinopteri; order Lophiiformes; family Chaunacidae; genus Chaunax; species Chaunax sp. Z400. The sequence goes on from CM075201.1 coordinate 25,898,963, forward strand.
CCTCACGTCATCATCGCTCTGCCGCCTCCCCTGAAGAAGTGACGACCTACTGAAACGGCCTCGCTCCATAAAAACATCTTCATTCCAAAGAGATAAAACTCAAAGAACACACTCTCTCACCCCTCTCACCCACACCTCTCTCTCCCTCTTAGCGATGTGAGGCCACGGGCGCCGTGACTGATATCTGTCCTGACATGTGGATTGGGGAGGCGGCTCGGCGCTGCCCGTGGCAACCAGGAGAAACATGCTAATAGCGAGGTGCATTAGTGCGCTCACAGACAGCCCCGCTAATCAGAGAGGACGTTCACCCCCATCTGACTCAGGGAGAGTGGCTCCTCCACCACCACCACCCACACACCCATACTTACCTCCACACCTCCAAGCCTCACCCAAACACATGGAGGTACCACCAGTGCATGTAATTAGCAGTAATGTAAATGTAGAAAGACGGTCCTTTAAAGGCCCTTTAATGCTTCATGTTAAACGTCTTCTGTGTTCATTTTGTACATATTTGTGTACGTTTTCAGAACGAACATGACAAAACGGAGCAACGCCACCAGAAATGGTTGAAGGAAGTGTAGCTGCAGGTCAAGCAAGGCACGACAAAAGTGTATGGAGACAAAGTGAAGTTAAAAAGTGAGAAAACGCTCCGTCCTCATGTCTCCATGTGTTTAATGACCTCACAGACCAACAGTACATCATCACAACCTCCTCCCACCGTCGCCATGTTTGTTGTAGGATTATTCAGCCACGGTGGATATAAAAAAAACAGAAAACTGCATTCTGGTTTTTACAGTTTTTATCACTGAATAAAATACAACCATCTGCTGCTGAGACTTGATCAACATTACAGGAAGAAAAACTCCATGTTGGTTCAGCTGTCCAACAACGGGAAGGCTCTTACTTTTAGGTTTTACCTCCACAGGACTGAAGTACAGAAATATATATATATATATATATATATATATATATATATATATATATATATATATATATATATATATATATAGAAAGGATGGACAAAGCAACAACCAATCAAAACTGTCCTTTAAAATCCGCTGACATCCTCAGTCACACCAGGATGAAATCTTTGTGATCAGGCTAATTCAAAAGCTCCATCACACACACACACACACACACACACACACACACACACACACACACACACACACACACACACACACACACACACACACACACACACACACACACACACACACACTGTTTGATGATCAGACGTAAATCAAAGACTCATCATTCTATTTGATTTTACTCATCAGCCATGGGGATTTTATTAACAGCTATCAAAGAGGCTCAATTGAAACCTTTTTGCTCCAAGAGAAACGATCTTCCACCAATCATCAATCCTGGGAATTATAAAAGAAGAATTTCATTAAAAGAGAGGGGGAAGAATATGATGAACAGCAAGCAGGGCTGATTAAAGTTTAATGGAGAACCAACAGTCTTCAGCCTCAACAGGTTGTGAAGCTCAGGTAGAAACTGTTCAGAAGGTTTCCTCATCTTTTCCTCTTGTTCTTATTTTACAGACAACTCATTAACATCATCCAAGTGTTAATGTTCTCATCAGAACCCGTCAATCAATCATTTATGGCTCAAAAGGAATACAAAGTAGTCTGGACTTTACTGGACTAAATGGACATTTTGATATGTAGACTGGTTTTCATGAAATCCCAGTTTAGGTTTGGGGTCATTTTATCTGGTTTCAGATTTTATAATGGATGTGTATAACAGGAATGTTGACAGTTAGAGTGGTGACATCATCGTTAGAGTGGTGACATCATCATTAGAGTGGTGACATCACCATTAGAGTGGTGACATCATCATTAGAGTGGTGACATCATCATTAGAGTGGTGACATCATGGTTAGAGTGGTGACATCATCATTAGAGTGGTGACATCATCATTAGAGAGGGTGACATCACCATTAGAGTGAGTGACATCATCATTAGAGTGGGTGACATCTGCATTTGAGTGGGTGACATCACCATTAGAGTGGTGACATCATCATTAGAGTGGTGACATCACCATTAGAGAGGGTGACATCACCATTAGAGTGAGTGACATCATCATTAGAGTGGTGACATCATCATTAGAGAGGGTGACATCACCATTAGAGTGAGTGACATCTGCATTTGAGTGGGTGACATCTGCATTTGAGTGGTGCCTCTCCCACTCCTTCATCTTCCAAGTCTTTTCTCCCTTCATCACCTCTCCATCCTCCTCTTCTTCATGCATTCCCATTCCATCCCCTCTTCATCTTCTCCAAACCCCTTCTCCTTATCTCTGCCTCTCCTCCACCTGATCATCACCTCCTCTTTCCCTTCTTCGTCCTCCATTTCACACTTTTCACCCCTCCTCCCCCACCTTCTTTTCCTCTTCCTCGTCATTCCTAACACTGATGTCGACACACAGAAGGAGAACGAGGAGAATTTGAATTCATTGTGGGATTTATGGGCTGCGAGGCTTGTACGGTAATTCTGTTAACAAAAGGTATCCTTAGATGGAATTAAATATTTATCTGCTCTATGAATAACAATTGGCGAGGGAACGGAGAGGCACTGTTTACTTTTTCAGGGTTGGTGAAGAGGAGGTCTGATTCTGTTCTGCATCCCGCCTCGGTGAGCTGATTACAGAGCAGGAATGGGAGGGGGGCGACCGGGTGCCACAGGCGGTCCGGAACGAAGCCCTGTTCCAGGTCTAATCCGAGGAAGCCGAGCTGCCCGACACTCAACAGGGACTCGGTTTGACGTCTGACCCTCCGTTCAGGCTCCTGCTGCTTGTTTGTGAAGCAGGAGCAGTGGGGGGGTGGCTGACCTCTCCCTGCCCCCCCCCTCAGGTGGAGTCACAGGAGGACCCATCAGGAGGAGGCCTCCATGTTGGGGGATTGACTCCGACCTGAAAGGACCTCGTTTATACATTCTTCTTCTCTGGATGTCTTCTTCGTCGTGTCCGTAGACATTTGTTGTGTCTTGTTAGAATTATGGCCTGGGTCGGGTATCAAGAACTGGTTCAAAATTGGAACGGGTTCTAAAACTCATTAAAACATTTGTATTTGGATTCTGTTTATCGGTTCCTAATAAATTTGGTGGTGACATGTAGCGTCCGTAGTTTCTGCCTCACAGGTTGGATGTCTGGATGTTTACTTTGAGCCGGGATCCGTCATGGACCACAGGACCGGCGCTCAAGAACCGGAACTGTCAAGAACTGGAACTGTCAAGAACCGGAACTGTCAAGAACCGGAACCGTCAAGCAGAATCTGAATCAGAATCGTTAAAATACAGATGACGTCCAGCCCTAATTAATTCTCTTACTGCCCCCGATGATTCCTGTGGTTCTGCTCTGTTTCCTCTTTTTCGTTCATATCCATAAAGTTGTTCACACTGAATGCAACATGAATTTTTTGTGGTGGAATTACATACAAAGTCAATGAAAAGACGTGAGATTCTCTCAATATCAAATTTTTCAACTCGGGTGAGAAATCTGTGTGACGCTGTGACACAAAAGCCAATCGGTGTTGAGATTCTCCACACGTCTGAACGTCAGTTAAACGTTAATGCAGAAGTGGAAGACTAGCTTATCGTAGCCCAGAGCTGGCTCCGCCTCCAGATACTGATGTCACCACAGGTATCTGTGACTTCTACAACAAACACAAGGCAACAATGGGACCTTTTGGGGCCTCAGGATCAGCGGTTTGTCTGGAGGAGGAAGAATGAAGCTGCTGCTGAACAGAACAGCCTACAGTGAAGCATGGCGGCGGCTCAGTGATGCTCTGGAGCTGCATGGATTTAAAACAACTTCATCCTCGTAGATTAAGACGTGACGTTCCTCCGGCCGACCCCTCGCTGACCACATACAGGATGGAACTACTTTTCCAGTCTTGCAGATTTTTTTCTTTAATTAAAAAAGGCTCCTGCAGCTCCATCCTGAGTGGAGCTGGCACAGGCTGGAAACACTGGTTAAGCAAATTGGTATTTAACTGGAAACTCGCTGGCCTCTGAGCCGTGCATTATTCATCACCGAGACAAGAAAGTAGCTCTTCATACATCCCTTCAGCAGCAGCAGCCTCCAGAGCAGGAGGAGGAAGAGAGGCGGACTGATATGTAGGGCAGAGAGATAAAGCAGTCCACCAGGAACCGACACAGCCTCCCGTCCATCCAGCCTCACACACACTCACACACTCCAATTATTGGCTCCTTTGGCAGTTTGTTGCATTTGAAAGGGACTTCTGGGAAGATGAGTTTGCTTTTTAATCAAAGTGGCCCAGCAGCCTCGTTTTCCAGCCTATCGCTGCTAAAAATGTCCACAAATCAGAGAGAAAACAGCTTTAAATGTGTTTTCTACAGGATTTATTTACCGTTTTTACATTGTGCCACATCAGCAGCTCATATACATGATGTACAAACTGCACCGACCTGTCAATGCTGATGTGAAATGTATGGAGGCCATATCTGAAGCCTTGAAGGTGGAGATGTATTAATTCATTCATGTGTTATTAATTCAAAATGATTTATTTTAATTCCACACAGGTTGTCTCTTTACTCTGGTCACATTTCTCCTCATCAGGCTTTTAAACCCAACATTGGTGGGTTTTTAACACGTCTAAATTAAAACAGCTGTGACTTTATGAACGAATGAATGTCAGAAAGAAAACAGACGGAAGTTTCTTTAGGTGTCAGAAACACAGGAGGAAAGAGAACCTGTCAGTAAATAACGACAATTATTTTTATTTAACTGGTGCATAACATCCTAAATGATGATGTCATATCTGTGGGGGGGTATGGAGACTAAACATAGTCAGATAGCAGAGTGCTAACCTGTTTTGTCTGTTGCTAGCACCCTGCTAACATGCTAAAGTCAGTTTCACAACATGTGTCTAAATGTTGACAGTTCTGGTTCTGAAATGTTTACACATCTCTGATGTAAACAATGTTTAAATACATTTAAATAGAGGATGTTTCTGTAAAGAGGAGGCCTCCCTGTTTCCATGGTAACACATCTTTCCATGTTGACTGGACGGATGGGATGTAGTGTCTTTTTTGATGACTGAAATTCAAACAGGACTTTGATGACATCATTTCTATAGATGGTATCTGATGTCACGATATAATGGTGTCAGATGTTAAAGTTAGTTTTCATATTCATCATATTTGTTTTTCCTCATGACGTCAATCTTCCTCTTCAGAGTTACAGGATTTTCTGTGATTTTTCTGTTCATATATTTGTGATTAAACGTCACAGAAACATGGCCTCTGTAGACCCTCCTCTTCCTTGTCCTTACTCTCATCAGATCACATCGACCAATGGGACGCCGAGAAGAGAGCTGGAAGCATCTACCTCTATAAGTGATTTGATGGATTTTTTTCTGTGCATTTTTATATATAAAAAATATTTAATTGATTGAAAATTGATTGAAATTTTGTTTTTTTATTTGCACACATACCTGTAGCTTCACATGTATGACGTCAGAATTAAGTCCAATTTATTTCATCTGGTGAAAGTAGAGCGACAGACTTTACATTACAAAATATTATTTTAGACATTTCTCCATTTATTGACTATTTTATTCTAATATTCCACTGCCGCTGTCAGCCTCACACTTTAAACCCATTTTGAGTAAAGGTGAGTTTTTGTCAGAGATTTGAATAATTTTAAAATTCGAGTTTTCAGTCAAATTATCTCTTATACGTGACTCTAATCTCATCCTCTCACAGCTGAGATTTTACTGCACGTTTTCATATAAAACCCAAACAAGCAGCTTAAAACGTGAATTTAAGAGTCGGTGTTCAAACCGACCAACATGCTGCAGTCAGTAAATTTCATTTCATTAAAATTGTACTGTAACTAAACGCTGAAGTTTATCCGGTGTCCGTTAGAGGAACGGAGGCTCGTGTTGTTTCGGGCATCCTGTCAGATTGAAATGCATTATTGATGAGACATGATTAGAGAAGGCCTCTCTGAACGTCGGAGTAATGTTGGGATCAAAATAAAAAAAACTGTTCTGCAGGATAATAAAATATTTTACCCTGATTCCTCTGTTTAATTTAATTAATTAATTTATGAAATTCCATCAATTAAAATCCTGAAATCACCGAAAACAGTCCGTTTTTCAGGGGAACCAAAGAGGCTCGTGCGTTGCCTTCCCTCCCGGTTGTGATGGGACGTAAATGCGTCGGTTTGTCTGTTAAATGTAAATAAACCCGATGATTCTTATTTCGATACCAGCGGCTGGTGGAGGCTTCTAATAAATAATTCCTGCGGTTGTGTGTGCGTGTACGTGCGCGTGAGAGGCAGAAATAGATGCTGTCCGTCTGCTTCAGTTTAATGTTTTAATATAAAAAGGAATTAATAACTAATATACTATACTATATAATACTATACTATAATAATGCTTTTTATTTTTAGCCTAAAATATTTCCATCCTAAACGAACTCATTTCTTATTCTTTTTGTTTTCATTTCAAATGTTTTCACCTCAAATTAACTGACCTTTATTCTCTACATTTATTTTGAAATCATTGCATTTATCTGATTTAATCCCTAGAAATAAAACCGCAGACTGTAGATAAGATTACAAACGTTCACTGCATTTATTCACGAGGACTTCACGTGAAATAAAAATTTCTTTACAGGTTAGAGGAGATGAAACGGTTTTTTCTTTCATTTTAACTCTTTACGCAGCAGATTTACTGTCTGTATAAACGAGAAATTAATATTTAAATTTGCTGCATTATTGATAAGAATTTAAATTTAACGTGAAGCTTGACCAGAACAAGATTAAAATCTCATTGAATATCAGCCACAAACTGTAAATGCAGATCTCTGACAAATCCTCGCGTTTTATTCTTTAAATTATTATTATTAGTTATTATTCGATTTGGACTAAAATTTGGTTTAATTCTTCTCCTCCTCCTTCTTCTTCATCTTCTCCTCCTTCTATTTCTTCATCTTCCTCTTCCTCAGCAGAGTAAAGGCTTCCCCAACATGTGGGATTCCTGTTGTGTAAATACTGATATCACTACGACACTGTTTTGCTTTTCATAATTCATGCCATTGCATTTTTCATTGCGTCTGGAATAAATAAACTGTTTTTTTAGGCCTATAAATATACACACCTATATAAAATAGAAATAATAAAATCTTTTCCCCCGTTTTTTTTCTCATTAACAACCTGAACTGACTTTTTTTCTACCTC
>CM075201.1:25911174-26026174 GCA_037577475.1 Chaunax sp. Z400
GATAAAGGTCTGAACAAACATTTCATGTTTAATAAGAGTCTTTCATGTGTTTATTTTCTGTTGGACGTTAACCTGCAGGAACCTTCATCTGATCAGTGATTATCAGATAAAACCTCTGTTTAAAAGAATAGATCTGTTTTTATTTTAATTTTATTATTGTATTTTATTTTCATCTGTCACTTTGTCTCAGGAAAGCTTGATGCTCTGCTCACATTGATTACACGGTCAATTATATATAATTTATAGATTTCAACTGGAGAGGCTCTCCTCCATTAAAGTTTGATGAAGCCATGTTCTACATTCTTTGTTATAGACCCACATGTCAGCCGCTGTCTGCTCGCACAAAATATCTGTAAATATTGACAAACGCACAACAGGAGTGGATTATCTGTCTGTTTCTAGATTTAAAATGATTCATCAATAATCTGATCAAATTCGCTCATAGATTCATAATCTGTGTTAAAGATATACAAACTGATAATCAAACATTTTCAAGTGAAGTAGAGAAACAACGGAAAAAAAAATTTCTGGAAACTTATGAATTTTTATTATCTTTATTTTAATTTGGGGACTTTTTGGCCTGTTTTGTCTTAAAAGTGAGTTTATTTGTTTATTTGTTTTGTTCATTTTCCTTTCTTTTTGTCAGAGTCTGATTTTATGAGGATGTCGATTTTTTTTAAGAACATTTACATCCAGATTTAGGTTTTCATCTTTTTTTAAAGTGCCAGTAATCTGTACTTTAATCCTTTCTTCAGTTTTGTGAGATTAAGGCTCTTTAAAAAAACAAACATTTTGCCATAATGAGATGAGATGAGATGAGATGAGATGTACCTGCCTTTGGTGTATGGTTGAGTCTGGTGGACTGGGATGTACTGGGAGGTATTTGGAGGGACTGGGACATACTGGGAGCTGTGGTGTTGTGCAGTCTGATGGATGATGGTATGAATGAGCCTCCCAGTAGCTCTGAGGCCCGTGACTGGATGCGTCTGTGGTTGAACCTGAACCTGAGCCTCCTCAGCTCCAGGATGGAGGGATTGGCTTCCAGCTTTCCTCTCCTCCTCTCCTCTGTTGCTGCCTCCACTCTGCCCAGTTCATCCCCACCATGGAGCTGGTTCCTCACCAGATAATTCAGTTTGTTTTCTCCTCCTCCCCAGCACACCACAGCAGAGAGGATCAGTCCGGCCACCACAGACTGGTAGAACATCAGCCTGGTGCACCCTTTAAAGGACCTGATCCTCCTGAGGAAGAACAGCTGGCTCTGTCCTCTCCTGTAGGCCATCAGTCCAGTTTGTGGTTTAGTTTCATCCCAGGGAACTGGTAAGGGTCTACCGTCTCCACCAGCTCCTTGGTTTCCCGATGTTGAGCTGTTGTTGGTTCCTGTCCCATCCCACAAAGTTCTGGACCAGGTCTCTGTAGTCCTCCTTATTGTCTGTGATGATAATGGAGGAGTCATCTGAGAACCAAGAGATCTGGTCCTTAAATGGGTTCAAAGTCTGAGGCTGACAGCAGCAGTGGAATATTAGAATAAATAGGAGATAAATGTCTAAAATGATTTTTATATGACATGATGTCAGAGATAAACTGGACTGAATGATGACATCATTTTACAGATGAAGCTTCAAATGAAAAACAAGGAGAACAATCAAATATTTATTCTAAATAAAAATTACACAGATGATGAGCGTTTCCAGCTCTCATCTCGACGTCCTATTGGCCGCTTTTAGTCACGTGATCAGGTGAGAGTAAGGCTGAGGAAGAGGAGGGTCTACAGATATTTACTTTAGAATAACCCCCCTATAAAAAAGCATGAAGACTGGGGAGAAAATGACATCATGCTTAGGAGAATGACATCACAGTTCTGGATTGGTCGGTTCTCACACAGCTGAGCGACAGCATGAACATCCACCATCAGCAGCAGCTCTAACTGAAGAGAAGAGATCCCATTGGATGAAATCCCCCCACAGGATGACATCATCAGGAGGTTGTGTCGGTCCATGAGGAGGAGGACTCACTGATCACTGATGGGGTCACCTGACAAATGAATGTTAATAAAGATCCAATCAGGGGTTATTTCATTATTTCAACACAACAAACTACACTGTAAAATTCTGCTTTTACAATTATTACTGTAAACGTTTCAACAACAAAACAAATGTTATAATAATCACATCCAGCTGACATTTAATAATAATAATTTTAATTATTATTATTTAATCACATTAAAACTGTTTGCTTCGTTTATACAACTGTTGTCAATGTGGACAACTGGCGGTCGATGATGTCATCACTCTGGAGAGTCAATGGTTCGGTTCTCAAGTGTCCGTGGAAAATAGTGAACCTAATTTATGAAAGTTTGATAAATTACACTGGTAGGTAGCAGTGTGTCAATGTGTGAGTGGTTTATATATGAGGAGAATGTTCCTATAATGATAATCATCATCATCATAATAATAATAATAATCTGCATAATCATAATCATAATCATAATAATAATAATATTACCGATGGATTGCTTGATGATTGTATTGATGTTTCTGTTTGTTTGTGCTGCTTCATTATTTCCAGGTTTATTTTCATTATTATTCTGCAGCTGGAAACATGTCACCTGATCTATGGAGGAACACATCTGAGGTTACACTGTAAAATATCTGAACCAATAAATGTTCAGTTCATCGTCGTCATGTTTCAACTGAAAATAAAATAACTAATAAATAACTAATATGACCTGTTAAATTCAATAAATTATGTAATTCAAATTAAATCACCCTTTTAATGAAGCTGAAATAGATTTCAAACAAATTACTTTTAGATCCATAAATTACAATGAAAGATGTAAAATTATGGTTTGAAGAACAACTTGTATTTTTAGGTTGAAACAAGTTAGATTTTACGGTGTATCCAGGCTACAGTCTAAATTAATAGTAAATAATAAAACATTTAATTTAAGAATTTTAATTACAGACAAATTTCCATTTAATTTATTATCACATTTAATATTTTTATATCATTTTGAGTCAATGTGAATAGATAAATTAAATGTGTAATTAATTACAGAAAATCTAATTTGAAATGCTTTTATGTAACTAAAACTTAAATAAAACACATTGTGTTTATTTAGACGTGAACTTTATACATAATGATTAAATAAACCCATAAGGTTTGTGTTTGAGTTCTGAATTTATTGATTTGATTTATTCACATTAACTCAATAGGATAAAATCTGATACTTAAAGTCAACATTTAGGGTAAATAAATCTTTTCCTTTTTTGAATTGTAATTTGCAGGTTAACATAGATGTGGTTTTTAAATGAAGTTTAATTGATAAAACAGTTACCTGAATAGAAAACTTCTTATTCGTTTGTGATCAAAATGTTGGGGTGGTTCGGGGGGGTGCAGCCTCTAAAACCTCAGCTACGGCCCTGGATGTGCTTTTCTTCTTCTGTATATTTATAGTTTGTGTTCATGTAAACATATTTAAGGATATTTTACATGTTTTAGCCTAAATTTCACAAAAGGTGACAGAAGAGCTGCTGCTTAGAATCCAGCTCAGTTTTAAGTTCTTAGTTGTTTTTTGTGTGGTTTTCTTGAGTGGAAGAATAAACTTCTAATTTTATTTCTTTTTAATTTATTCAGATCTTCTCTTTTACTCTTCTTCTTCTTCTTCTCCCTCTTCTTTGGCCCCGCCTCCTGAGTCTGGGGTATCTTAGTCAGAGCTGGACCGGCCTGCGGATCCATGGATGTGATGGAGCCGCGGTCTTCATGGAGCAAAGCTGATCAATATTAGAGTCACTCAAGTATCAAATCCTATTCATCGCCTCTGCGGAGCAGCTTTCAGACGGACCTCCTTCACCTCCTCCTCCTCCTTCACCTCCAGGCTTCTCCTGTTTCAGAGCAGCAGCTGCCCTCCTCACACACAGTATCCAAGAGACGGACACAAACTGCTCATGTTGCACCATTAAATGTAAAATCTAACACCTTTATCAGCAAACACTGACCTCATGAAGAGACTTGAGTCCACAGAGACACTTTAAAATGTTTTAGAACAGAAGAAAAAAACATTTTAACCCAAATAGAGTGTGAATGTTTCCAAAGAGAGGCTGTCAGAGGAAGAAGTAAAACGTGCACGGTTTATTTCAGCTTCTGTCGCTTACACAGACACATTTAAAGCACACTTCCACAAATGAAATACGTATTTTTTTGTCTCCAAAATAAATTAAGTTCAAATAAATAAAAGGGGCGAGAGGAAGAAAAAGAATTTAAAAAATAAATAAGAATTTCCCTTCATCAGAATATCTACAAAGTGCGCTCCACAAAGGTGTCAGTGACAAGAAGAAGATGCAAAATGGTCACACAAAGGAGGATAAATTAATAGTAATAAAATCATAATCATTTGATTGTCAAAGCATCAATGCAGTGAACATACAACAGGTTTACACATCAGTGAATCTTCTAGGCCTAATTTCAGTGGCGGATGAACACAAAAAAGCCCAAAATGCTCCTACTTCTTTATTTTTAACGTGTTTTAAAAATCACCATGAACGTGCCAACACTTGTAATGAGGTAGCCACACAGCTGTGAATGTGTGTGTTCGTGCGCGTCTTATTGCAATGACCTCGGAGGGGTTAGAATCAGGATTTTGGAGCCGCCTTCAACCATGCAATGGATTACAGGAGTGTCTCAGGAATTAGCCACCCCCCCTCCCCAAAAACTAAATTAACGGGAGAAAAGAGTCAATATGAGCTTTTCCGCACGGAGGTGCAACATATTCACAAGTATGTACAATGATAATTATAAAAAAGCTATTCCGGCTCATTCCCGTCATTATTACGCGTATGTTTGTACAATAATTGAGACTGGATGAGACGGAGCATCTTTTTCTGCCACTCCCGTATCTCAGGGAGTCTCTGGACCAGTCCCGGTGCTCCGTCTCCACCGTTGAATGACGCAGAGTAAAAACTGTTCCTGGTGTCCAGACCCGCATCCAAACCCTCCAGAGACGCGTCTTCCTGCGGCGCAGAAACATTTAAGTCCTTGGTTCAGGCAGAAAACGTGATTTTTCTTCGATAAATTCAGCCAATGGGACGCAGCAGCTTTTAACTTCGGTGAAGTTTCATTTCTGGAAAGGAAAAACACTCCATAGATTACTTTTTGAAGTGCGCACGCGCTGCAGCCTGAAGGTGAGCGGCGAACCTTCTTGTTCTGACAGCGCAGCCGCAGCAGCTCGTCTCTGATTTGTCTTTTTGTCAAATTAGTGCGTCGCAGAAAACTTCATCCGTTTCTGCTTTTGCCTCTGATTGCAAAACCAAACCCGGACCACGTTCTTTTTCAGGTCCAGTTTCTCGGCGATCGCGGCGATCTTCTCCGAGGAAGGCCTCGGCTGCACGGCGAAGTAAGCCTCCAGGGAGCGCTTCTCCGGCGCGGCGATAGACGTCCGTTTCCTCTTTTTGTCGCCCCCGTTGAAGATCTCCGGCTTGGCCATCTTCTCCCTCTGCAGCCGCTCCGCCTCCTCCAGCCAGGCCTCCAGGATCGGCTTGAGCGCCACCATGTTGTTGTGCGACAGCGTCAGGGACTCGAACCTGCAGATGGTGCTTTGGCTCAGACACCCCACACCTGGAATCTTAAGGTTAGCCAGGGCCGCGCCCACGTCCGCCTGGGTCACTCCGAGTTTGATCCGCCTCTGCTTGAACCTCTCGGCGAACGACTCCAGCTCGCGGGGATCGGGCTCCGCGTCTCCTCCGCTCCCCAGGGAGCTGTGGGAGCCCAGGCCGTGCGGGTGCATGTTCATGGACTGTGAGTGGTGGTGGTGCTGCATGTGGTTGATGGCGGACATGTGGGCGGCGTGTGCGGTGTGCGAGGCCGTGGAGCAGACATCCGAGCCGGCCATGCCTCCCAAAGAGATGCCCGGGGTGAGGTGGTCCAGCAGCTCGCCCTCCAGGCCCTGAGCAGGCTGGTGGTGCCCCGGGTGGTGGTGGTGGTGGTGGTGGGAGGTGAGCACAGAGGGGTGGTGCAGGTGCGCGGAGGAGGAGGTCGGGGTGCAGGTCATGCTGGTCATACTGGTCATGGTGTGGTAGGTGGCGTCCGGTTTGAACGGGTGACTCTTCTGGGCCACGATGTCCACCGCGGCCAGAGCCTCGGCTCTCTGCAGCAGAGTCTCATCGAAACCGGCGAAGATGTTGCCCTGAAGCTGCGGGAGGAGCGGAGAGAAGCCGGTGAGAGGAGGAACCGGATCAAAAGCATTTATACAACTCTAATCATCTCATTATGGATCATTGTCTTTAATTCATGTTGAAAATAAAAGAAATATTCTGTTAAACTTTTCTATCTGCTGAATTAAAAAAAAAGTTTTATGTCAAAACGAACATCTGCTTTAAAAAATCAGATTTGTTTTAAAAATATCACATACAATCATTTTAATTTATTTCAGAGTCTAACTTTTAAAAACTAAAATATTACGCAGCGTCAGAAACTTTCCGACAGTTTCTTTAGATAAACGTAACGCAGCGCGGTGAGAGCTGTCAGGACGGATATTCATGTAAAATTAATATTTAGGATCTCCTGAATAATTTCTGCGGACAATGAAATGAGTTTGAATATGAATGGGACAATATGATATAACACGCGCTCAGAGATTCCCTTCATCATCTTTCTCTTCTCAGCTGCATCATTTCGCCTGGTTTGACGCATTTGTGCATCTTTTACGCACCGAGTTTCTTCTCCAAATGTCCAGATTCTGCTGAACCACGATGTCATATCACATCTAGATTGTCTCAAATATATTTTTTAAATCCTACATTTAATTTATTTCTGTTTTTTTCTTACAGATAAACTTCATTTTCTTTCTCTCAGTTTTGTTAAGTTGGAAAATTCTGAGTCAGTTTAAAGTAAAGGATGATTTTTCTGCTAGAATAAAATAGAATAAAACACATTTACTTTATTTCTGACAGTCATTTTACAGCCAAACAGGAAGTTTTACTTTCTGTCTGTTTTCTGGGAATTTTTTGTCAGACGTGAAACATAAAATAAATCCGTTTAATTAGAAAGTCGAACATTTTTAACTGAAACTCAACAGGAAATTATTCAGAAATAAAGATTTAGTTTGAAATATTTTATATGTGTCACATTTTATTTATTTCTCTGTCTTTTAAATTTCATTTCGTTTTATCCAAACTGGACGCTTTTCATGCTCTTTGGTTTAAAAGGAACTTTTTAACTCATGTGAAATTAAATTAGGTGTTTTTTCCTGCTCAAAATAAACTCGTTTTAGTCCTGAAATGTATCAGAGGATGATGATGATGATGATGATGATGGTGACTTTTGCGTCTTTGCGTTTTAGTTTTTTTCAGTTCAACATTAATTTCTTGTCCAAACGGGAATCACTTCTTATTCTCTGATTTCTGTCTTTTTTAAATAAAAACATTTTAACGGAAGTTTTACCTGCTCAAAATAAAACAGTTTCAGCGCTGAAACAGATCAGGGAAGAATCCGGATCTGATGACTCCTGTAAACTAACTATAAACTCTCATCTCTTCTCATTTTGTAAACTTTATCACCGGATGACGAACTAACTGAATCTTTGACGTCATCTCCAGACATTGTGGAAGTTTCTCTGACTTGGACTCACCGACGGAGTGGGCAGGCAGGCCCTGCGGATGGCCTCCGAGCTGGAGTGCAGAGGCGTGTATTTGGGCTCGTGCAGGATGGGGTGCATACTGAACGGCTGCTTGCTGTTCATCGACATCATGATTGCAGAAGTCAGGGAGGGTCGTTGTGCGTCGTCCTCGTTCGTCTCCGTTTTGGTTTGGTGTAGAAGAAACGCTGTCAGGGAGGAAAAGCTGCTCAGAGGGGAGAGTCAGAAAGGAGAGGTAACTCCTGGCCTCCTGCGGGGACTCCTGCCTCCTTCACGCCTGTAAAATGACTCCTGTAATAAAGATGCTCCTTGCCTCCAGCTCCTATATGGGACCCAGGCTTCTCCTCATTGGTGGATTCTTGCTCCCTCCCTTTGGAGGTCTCCACCAATCACGCACAGCGGCCACGCCTCCGGTTCGCTGTGAGGGAAGGATGCTGCACTGTTAAAAAATACCGGATGAATTAAGTGCGGAGGAGAGAGGCTCCGCCCACAAACTGCGGTGTGACGTTTGAGTCTCTGCAACTGTTTTATTGTTTATTAAAATAAAAAAGATGTAATGGATTACTTTTTGAAGCTGAAACCCTTCATTTTCTATTCAACAGATTTACATCAATATGAGGCGTTCAAGGGTAATAAAAGTGTGGGAAATTCATTAAAATCCTAACTTTGAGCCAAAGAGCAAGTGAAAACAAACAAAGAGTTGTTTCCTCCTGAGCCTGGACATGATGTCACTGAAGGGGCGTGTCTGGATGAACACAACCTCCTACATTTCATAGGTTTCAGCACAGAACCACAAACTGTTCTAAATGGTCCCAAAAGGTTCAGTTCAAGTCAATAAATCCAAATATGGATGAAAAATTTGTTTTATTGATATTTGCTCAAGATAAACATCAATTATTCCATCAATTATTCCTCCTCCACCGAGAAGCTCATGGTTTCTCCTTGTTTGGTCAGTTGGTTGATTTGTTGGTTATTTTGTTGTTTGTTTGTTTGGTAGGTTGGTTGGATTATTGGTTGGTTGGTTGGTTGGTTGGTTGGTTGGTTGGTTGGTTGGTTGGTTGGTTGGTTAGTTGGTTGGTTAGTTGGTTGGTTGGTTAGTTGGTTAGTTGGTTGGTTGGTTAGTTGGTTGGTTGGTTAGTTGGTTAGTTGGTTAGTTGGTTGGTTAGTTGGTTGGTTGGTTGGTTGGTTGGTTAGTTGGTTGGTTAGTTGGTTGGTTGGTTAGTTGGTTAGTTGGTTGGTTGGTTGGTTAGTTGGTTGGTTGGTTGGTTGGTTGGTTAGTTGGTTGGTTAGTTGGTTAGTTGGTTGGTTGGTTGGTTAGTTGGTTGGTTGGTTGGTTGGTTAGTTGGTTGGTTGGTTGGTTGGTTAGTTGGTTAGTTGGTTGGTTGGTTGGTTGGTTGGTTAGTTGGTTAGTTGGTTGGTTGGTTGGTTGGTTAGTTGGTTGGTTGGTTGGTTAGTTGGTATTAATGAGAGTCCAGTTTGGTGCAGATCCAAATGAACATTATGACCTGCTGGATGTTTGTGTGTCAGCAGGATTACACAAAAACTCCTAAACAGAAACTTGGTAGTCAGGAGAGAACCTGTTAAAATAAATTCTGATTCCACCCTCTGATCCAGATCCACACTAAAATGTAACATTCCTACTGTAGAAAAGACCTTTTTCAATATTCTCTTCTTTCTTTTTTTATATTTACACAAAAGCCACTGAACAGATTTGAAGGTAAAATCATGATGTTGTTTCAAGCAGCAGGTGAAAACCAGTAAATGTGAGAGAGAAGAGTTTCCTCTTTGTTATATATTATGACCAAAAGCTCCGTCCAGAAGGTTTCAGCATAAACAACATTTCTGTTGTCTGTGATCAATAAGGCTCATTTATCATCGCCATAAAATAATACATGTACAATTTATTCTGTTCAAAACAAGAAAGAAAATTGATAAAAATGTTGAAACTCTGTTGAAATGTTGAAATAGAATAATAATATTAATAATAATAAACTTTATTTGTAGAGCACATTTAATGCAGCTCAAAGTATGTTATAGAAATAATACAAACATTCTATAATTAATGTAATATAACATGGAGAATTAAACGCAAAATAAGGACAAACATACATGGATGGAAAATATAATAACAATAATAATAATAATAATATATGAATGTTGTAGAAATCATTGTTGATTAGTCGATGGATGATCAATGATCAGTCAATCTTCACCTTTTTAAGTTATTTATACTCCTGTTTGCTGAAAGGAAATAAACTGTGGCTGCTGTACAACATACAACACAGACACACACACACACACACACACACACACACACACACACACACACAGACACACACACACAGACACACACACACACACACACACACACACACACACACACACACACACACACACACACACACAGACACACACACACAGACACACACACACACACACACACACACACACACACACAGACTCACACACACACACAGACACACACACACACACACACAGACTCACACACACACACAGACACACACACACAGACTCACACACACATACACACACACACACACTGACACACACACACACACACACAGACACACACACACACACACACAGACACACACACACTGACACACACACACACACTGACACACACACACACACAGACACACACACACTGACACACACACACAGACACACACACACTGACACACACACACACACAGACACACACACAGACACACACACACTGACACACACACACACACTGACACACACACACACACAGACACACACACACAGACTCACACACACACACAGACACACACACACTGACACACACACACACACAGACACACACACACAGACTCACACACACACACAGACACACACACACTGACACACACACACACACAGACACACACACACACACACAAAGAGAGAGATTAATCTCCAATAATTAATTAATGGCAGGAATTCCTCTGCCATTCACTTTCTTGGCAATTAATACATTAATTAATCATGTCTCATTTACTTTGTGGCTGTAGTAACGACACCCCCCCAACACACACACACACACACACACATGCATACACACACACACTTCTCAATTAAATAATAAACAGGCCTGAACAGGAACTAAAGAGGTACAAAATAATTACAGATGAGTCATGTGGTCACCGCCCACCTGTCAATCAAAAAGGGAATTCTTGGGTAAATAATTATCCCAATAATCACCTATTGACGTTCCCAGAGGGGGGGAGTGGAGGGTCTCCTGTTAGGGGAGACCAGGGATGGCTGTAACATTAGCGTTACTTTAGCTCCTTTTACACAGCCTGGTCAGAAGAGATACAAAGATGTAAAAATGTTGTGTAACAGCAGCGATTTAACGTCTGTATAAAAGGAGCTGTCAGGTGTGAGGGGGCGGGGCCAGGTGTGTGGGAAAAGCAGCTAACAGCAGTTAGCAGCTAACTCAAAGAAGAAGAAAATCAGCAGAGAAGAAAAGTGTTAATAGGCGGGGTTAGATGACATCACTTATTCTGTATTATTTGCTATTACTGGAGCATGTGACTAGCAATCAAACACATAGATAGATGATTGATAGACAGACAGACAGACAGACAGACAGACCCAGTGTCGGGTCTTTCTCCTGCTGAAACTCCAGACCCTCCCGCCTACAAAAGGAGCAGCCGTGTCGCTGACGTCCAGCAGGAAACCTGAGCGAGGCTCATTGTCCCGCCGGAGCCTCGACCCTCCAGAGGGTCCCCAGCACCCGCTCATCAAATATACATCACCCTCCTCCACTGGGATGCCGGCGGGCAGGACGCTCCTCTGGGAAGGTGACACCGGATGGACAAAGCAGAGGGAGCCCAGCTGGGAGGGAGGGAGGGGAGCAAGGATGAGAGGATGGAGGGTGAAAGAGTGGAAGCAGAGAAAGGAAGCTCAAAGTTCAAGGTCACGTATTTCCATAGAAAGTCATTTAATCAGCAGTTTATTGAAATAATAGAAGAACAAAAGTCTCAGTATGCTGCAGAAAATACATCAATACAGCAGTTTGGTCAGGAATGGTGTGATTTTTATATCAATTCATAACAAAAGTTTAAGCAAAAATCACAGAAAAACAACAAAATATAGTCCCATAAGAAATAATAGAAATATACCTGATCAGAGCTTAGCCCCGCCCCTCTTTGGAGTCATGTTTCTTCACAAAACCTGAACATAGAAACATGATTAGAAGTTTAAACTGGTCTCCAGACTCTGGACTTTTC
Organism: Chaunax sp. Z400; assembly: GCA_037577475.1. NCBI lineage: Eukaryota > Metazoa > Chordata > Actinopteri > Lophiiformes > Chaunacidae > Chaunax > Chaunax sp. Z400. Next base: position 25,923,061 of record CM075201.1, read on the forward strand.
TGGACTAAATGGATATTTTGACATGTAGACTGGTTTTCATGAAATCCCAGTTTAGGTTTGGGGTCATTTTGACTGGTTTCAGATTTTATAATGGGTGTGTATTACAGGAATGTTGACAGTTAGAGTGGTGACATCATCGTTAAAGTGGGTGACATCATCATTAGAGTGGGTGACATCATCGTTAGAGTGGTGACATCATCGTTAGAGTGGTGACATCATCGTTAGAGTGGTGACATCATCATTAGACTGGTGACATCATCATTAGAGTGGGTGACATCATCGTTAGAGTGGGTGACATCATCATTAGAGTGGGTGACATCATCATTAGAGTGGTGACATCATCATTAGAGTGGGTGACATCATCATTAGAGTGGTGACATCATCATTAGAGTGGGTGACATCATCGTTAGAGTGGAGGTCAGCTGTAAAATGGTCTAAAATCTGCTCTTTAAATTGTTCTCACTCCCTCAGTTTTTACTCCACATCCATAATGTTGACATGAAAACGTAGTAAAATTTGTGCTGCTTCTAGTGATGCTAATTTGGAAGCTAACAGACAAACACTTCTGGCTCAGGGAGGCCCCGAGCAACAGGAAGTCCAACCAACTGCCTCATCAGCTCCCATTTGAACTTTGAGCTGAAAATAGTGGAGGAAAGCAGACAGTAGCAGTTTTCTCTCTGCTGTCATGTTGACATTTTGAACTTGATCCATACAAATGATAGATCTACATGTTCAGCAGCTTCTTAGGATGCTGACGGTGTCTCATTTTAACAAGACCACCTACAGGGTTTGGATCAGGCTCTGGTTCCAGTGCTGCTTTAGGGGCTTTCTCTCTGTCTACCTCAATGAGTCGGCATTTTCAGGACCAGATACAGTTACACACAGCTGATGCTGATTGGCTGATTAGACCTCCATTTAAATTTGAATTTAAGAGATATAAAAATAGAGGAAGTTCTTTAACTTGTTAGTTAAGTTTGAAATGACCTTGATCTTCCCAATATGAAATTTAATCTTATAGATGAAGAATAAATAAAGCTGAGTTGGAAACCAGTTCATATGAACACGCGTGTGCAGCTATGCATGGCTGACTGCATGTTTTGATGAACTCTGAGGGATCAAACGTCCGGCGAAGCTTTCAGCGAGAACATGGCCGCCACGCCGCGGATTTCTGCCACATTTAGCAAATGGACACTGAAGTGAAGGCCTGACCGCCCACCTCCTCATGTCGCTCCTTCTCTCCTTCCCTTCTTTTCCATCCATTCTCGTCCTCCTTTCTTCTCCCTCTCTGCTCCTTCCACCTCTGAATTATTGATAGTGAGTAAAATCAGACGTTGTAAACTTTGCTACCGTTCACCAAATCGGCCTCCGCTTCTCACCGAGGGGGCCGCCGAAGGGTAGGCGGCGTCTGACCACACACTTTTAATGTAATTGCCTGTAGAGTTCCTTGTAAATATTTCATTGTCTGCCAGTACAAATTAAAGACACGAGGCTGGAAGAACAGGTTAGCTGTTCGCTCAGCGAGAGATATGAGCACTTCACCTGCCTGCAGGTTTGGAGGCGGGTTTCTGGGCGGTGGACTCCCCTTCTGCTCGAGTTAGCTTTGAGAGACGAGAATAAAGACACTGAGGTCATCCAGCATGTTTGGTAGATGGTCCATGACCTAAAAGCTCTGGAGCTACGTGAAAATATTAACCTACATGCAGCTGTGTGGGTCAGTTTTGTGATCTATGATTTCTCGAACCTGATGATGTATAACCAGAATAAAATACTGATACAGTATGTTTGTGTAAACTTCTTCTAGCCACTCTTTTGTCTTTGTGGCACCAAATAGAACCAGGTATTTTATGATATTTTATTACCAGTCCTTAAAGGAACATTTCTCCAAAAAACAGCTGCTAAACACCTGAAGAAGATGGAGATGAGTTTAAAATGACTCCATACGTACGACGTAATCCTAGTTTAGAAGAAGAAGTTATTTAAACCCTTTTAAGATGAAATCTTCACTGTAGCTTCTCAGCTAAAACTGTTAGCATACAAGCATAAGAATGGATGATTATCTCTTCTTTAAAGTAGCATGACGGTGTTGATGTATAACACAGCGTCATCTGCATCTAGGGTGACATCTAAAAGCGCTTCGTAAACAACAAAATCATTTTGAAATAATAATGATAATTAATGATAATTAAAAATTTTAATGAAAATTTTTAGTCATCTGCAGACATTTTCCTCTTCTATGATTTAGCTGCTAACTGCAACTAGCGGCTTTTTAAAAATCTTTTAGTGGTGGATTGTACACATAAAGCGTCATCAAAACGTTACACCGTCCCGTCTGACCATCATACCAGTTCATCGTTTCTATTCTACCTCCACTGCCGAGTTTTACTTCCCGCCCAGATTATACACAGTTTAGCCAGCAGAAGAGAGTTGGACATGCCCTAAATGAACTTACACCATCTGCTACAGATTGTTTAAATTGTGCCTCATTTATACTCCGTCTGCAAATGAAATAAAATTTGTGTTAAGTTGATGTTTAAGTTGATGTTAAGCTAAACATCCACAAGAGGGCAGCGAAGAGTCAAAACCAAAATGGTGGTGGTAGAAAACGTGATGATGTAGCTAGTAAATAAAAAGCTGAAAATCTATTCGTCGGTGGGGTCATTTAATGCATCACGACAGAAGAAATGTCTTCTTTGTTGCATCTGTAGGCTACACTGTAGGCTACACTGCCCCCAATGATTTCCGGTGGAACTGAACTCATCCATATCTGTAGGAGCACAGACGAAGGCTCCGTCCGTATCCATGTGAATTTTTAAGTTGAGTATAACCAGGTCGGGATCCACAAACCCTCAGCAGAAATACAGCAGAAATGTAGCTTGTGTGTATTTCATGATCAATAAAAGAGCTCAGCTGATTCAGAGAGGAGAGATGCTATGCTACAGAGAAACGGAGTTCAATAGTAATGATGCTACTTGTAGCGTCACTACTGCCCAACACTGGGCAAAACTGATGTTTCAGCAGTTTTTAGAGATTATTCAGACATAACTGTGTCTCATCTGACAGATTTTTAGCTGTTATTCGGTTTATAATGTAAATTCCTGCAGTCTCTCCCAGCATGGATTGTTTTCTGTCAGGTTAGGATGATTCTGGACTCCAACCTGTAGCTGACATCTTTACCTCCTTTAACTCTGCTTGCATATCTGTTCATCATCATCGTGACTATTTCTTATCCTCTGTCTCTCCCTGTTTTTCCAGTTACACCTTTTATTATCTCCACCTCTGTGGAATGCGTCCCGTCTTTGTCTAATCTGTCGTTTCAGGAGGAGAAAATGGAAAAACAAGAGTCAAAGATAACAGAATGAGAGAAAGACAGACAGTAAATGAGACAGAGAAAGAGAGAAGACATATTTTGGATCAATATATTAACTGAGTGTTCATGCATTATGCATCTGAGCCCTGCAGCACTTGCACATAAAGGGAATGCAGGATTGGTGTGTAAAAGCTTCATAACCACGGACCTGTTTACTCTGAATGAACGAGGGGAACCAAACCGAGACCTGCAGCCCAGCAACGTGAGCCAGGTTCATCCAAAACCTCAACCTAAACCAGAGATCTACTAAGATTCATATTAAAATGTATGTTTCTAACACTGATGATTTAAACTCACAGATTATCACGTCAGTGGTTGATTGGATTGTTAACAGACTATAATTTCACTCCAGTGGTCACTGGTTGTCTCAACTTAGCAATGGAATTTACTGACCTGAGGAAAAATAATAATAGCTGAAAAAATAAAAGTCACTGCTGCCTAAATTATTAACTTTGATGAGCAAAAAAAGTGACCTAGTCGCTCCAACAACAGTTTTTTTTTATTCCTTCAGTTTTTTAGTATCTTTGCCACAACCATATAAAATATCCCAATAATAAAACAGTAATTATAACAGTAATTATTTATTATAATAATATCTAGATATTTAAAAATCACTGATAAGTTATTTCGAATAACGTATTCTATCTTTGTTCTTTCTAGCTTCCTCTGCTAAAAGGTTTGACTGTTGGTTTGTCTGTTAGTGGAAAAACACAAAAACCACTGGACAGATTTTAAAGATTCTTTCTAGAAGGGTTGGACATGTGCCCAGGAAGAAACCATTAAATGTTGGAGTGGATCTGTGGATATGTTCAGCTACAGGCCCAACACATACTGGCTGTGGTCAGCCTGTTATGGTACAGGTAGCTTTATTACCTTAGGGTAAGAGTTGGATCTTGGATGGGGGATGGTGATGATAAAAGTTCAACATCTGGGAAACGTTCTCCATCAACGTTGTCTGTGTTTGAGCTCCAAGCATCGAGTCCTCCTCTCCTCATCCTGTCAGCTGAGGACACAGCTCCACCCATCAAGATTGATCCGGGATGCTTAGGTGGAGACACTCAACAGTTAGCCAGGGGCAGTCTTAGGTCTAAGATGGACCAGGGGCAGTCTTAGGTCTAACATGGACCAGGGGCAGTCTTAGGTCTAAGATAGACCAGGGGCAGTTCGGCCGGTCCGGTTGGATGATCAGAAGGTGCCGTGGGCCAATCCCTCTCCAGTGACAATGACAGTATTTCTCTTAATGTGTCTCAGCAAAACCATGTTCTGCAACAAAGAACTGTGAGATGTTACAAAGGATCCCTTCATCACCTCTGGTCCAGCGAGCCAGCGTCAACTTTGACCTCCTTAATGCAACACCAGAGGTCTTCACATCACCCAGCTGGTTCCTCTCCTTCTCCTCAGCATTCTCACGGAGGGCCAGGCATCAAACGGCTCAGCCCCAGAGAGACGCCACGCTCATTTCCATTCAAACAAAATCCTGAGCTCGTCTCTGCTGTTCTACAAGAACAGAGAGCGAGTCGCACAAAGAGACAACAAGTAAACAAACCAAACGATGTGTGAGCATGTAAATGAGAACTAATCTGTTTACGTCTGTCCCTGGTGACGGACCGGAGGGAAAAAACCAAAACCCTCCCCAGAACCAGAAGAGAGACATTTGAAGGAGCTTCAATGTAGAAACGATGTCATTTTACAAGTCAGACGGTTTTCAGCTGATTATAAATGTGCTAAGATCTGTTACAAAGACACCCAATCACAGACTAACATGATGACATCACTGACATCATCCTGATGATGTCACTGACATTATCCTGATGACATCACTGACATTGTCCTGATGACATCACTGACATTGTCCTGATGACATCACTGACATTACCCTGATGCTATGACTTCATGATGTGGACACTAATGCTGCGTTCACACCAAACACACTTGAATTAATTTGCTGTACTGAATGTCACCACAGGATCATCTGTTTACTCATTACTTATCATCACAACCTCCTCTGACCGTCACCATATTTGTTGTTGTTGAAACTTTTGAAACTTGTGGTTGTATCCATGACGATGTAAAGGATGTACAGAGGTATGTAGGCGGTGATGGATCCACCGTTTATGGATGGTCGTATCTGTTTACATTCTTAATCATGATGAGGAACCCGCTGATTGCTACTGATCCGGGTTCAGGCTGCAGGTTTCATGGTCTCTGCCTTTTAAACCAAAACCTTAGCATTGTTCATGTCCTGCTCATTCAGCCACACACAGCCACAGATGAATGAATGAATGAATGAATGAATGAATGAATGAGTGAGTGAGTGAGTGTACTGTATGTGTGTTGGGTATTCAGGTCTCACTTGTACCACGGGGCCCCAGCTGGTGTGGGACGAGGGGGGTCTTTGTGTCCCCTGTACTCCCCCATCCCTTGTCTTCACCCCATACACCACCACACCTCCCCCTCGACTCCCCCGTCTCTCACTAACAGGATTAGAGGACGGAAGGTGCTCCCCGGCAGACCTCAGGACGTTTGAGAGAGACGGTGGCCCCAAGGGACAAGAGACACAACTGTGAGTCTGTCCATGTGACCATGTGTGTCAGCATGTTGTTGTTGAATAAACAGTACATTAAATATAAGAATTATCATTCAGTCATTCTAACCTTTATTATGTGTGAAGCTGTCTGAGATCAATGACAGCATCCATCTGGAGGAGCTGTTGAAGATCATTCCATGTGTTTGGTGCACAAATACAAAACCAGCCTGAATCATAGTGGGATATAAACCATATACATACATGACATATAATAAGATAAGATAAGATAAGATAAGATAAGATATCCCTTTATTAGTCCCACAGTGGGGAAATTTACAATATTGCAGCAGCACAGTGTACAAAAAACACAGCAGGAGGAGGGGAAATAACATGTCTACATAACAATAATAATGTCAATACAAAGACACACATTCCCACCAGGCCATGTAAACTGTGCAGGGATGTTATTTGTGTCTTTTCACGAGAAAAATTCCAACATGGATCAGAAATTGGAGTGTTGACGTGTCGTGAAAGTCTGTCAGCTCTGAGATTCTCCAGACGTGATACTTCAGTCTGTCCAGAATCCTCTTGAACCGCCTCCAGGTTCATCATGAATGTAAAACCTTCAACATCCCGTCTCTGTACCCTGAGACGGAGCAGCTGTCCCCGTCGCCCCGTCTGAAAGGTTCTGTTCAGGCTCGTCACGTACAAAAAGGTCAATGCATGTGCTGAAGGTGTGACTCGGTCTTCATGGGCAAACCTGGATCAGGACGGGACGACGAGATCAGGGAGTAAAACGAGCTGCATGGAGCGTCTAACATGAGACACACCTTGTCTGAATATGAACACACTGTTTACATTAGGTCACTGTTTTTACTCTGGTGTCTGTGAACAGTTCATACGTCGTATCTGAAGGTCGTACAAACACGCTAAGACGAAAGTCAGCAGTCAGCCAACATATAAGAACTGTAGTTCATTGGCTGGGTGACAGAGAACCAGCCACGACTGCCTTGAGGCTCATCAACACGTTAGTTTCAGATGTGCATCTTTTAATGTCCAGTTACTTCCATGAGTCGGTGGTAAGAAATACGACCAGCTGGGGGCAGTGAAGAGTCAAATGATGCAACCCCATAAATAAGAAGCAATTAATGAGGCCATTCAATACATCTCAACATATGGATGCAAAGCGTCTTCTTCGTCGTGTCAGAAGATGTTTGTCGTGTCTTGACCACACCGCCCCCCAGTGACCCCCGGCGGTACTGAAAGAGCTTTCAGTCATCGTGTACAAATACAAACAAAACGAACGCAGTCAACGTTTTTAACGCTGAGCATAAATGAGCCAGACAGATGAAGTTACATGATTGGTCCAGCTGTCAGTGTTCATGTTTCCCCATTGGCCCTTGAGCTTTCGCCTGTTTTTTTACAAAGTCGTTGGCCGAGACGGTCGTTGTGTCTCAACTCTGATTAATATTAAAACGTTGGCATCAATTATGATCCTGCAGGACTGGTTTCAATCATCTTCTCTCCCTGGTGAACAGACTTTCCTGCAGATTATTTATTTGATCACCTGTCGTCCATCATGAAACAGATGTTTAACAGTAATAAAGTGCAGCTCAGGTCCACCTCATGCCTCTGGGTCCTGGTTCCAGGAGAGGCCTTACCTGCCAGTGCTCGGTGCATGGAGAGGGCCGGCGCTCTCATTACAGCTACAATGAAATAATTATGAATGGAGCGCAGAGACCTCATCACAGGAATATCTATTGTATTATTTATTCAGCCGGTCCCCTGGTTCAGGGGGAGAACACATATAAACTTCCAGCCTCGCTCCTCTCCTCCTCACTCCTGTTTGCTGCTCAAAGCAGAGGCTCGCTCGCTTTCTTTCGCTTCTTTCTTTTCCTTCTTTGTTGTTTTTTTCTTCCGAGATGGGAGCATCCATCGGGGCCCTGAGGCCTCAACACAATCCGGCCTCCAAGCTGTGGACGCTCTGCCCTTGTCTTTATTTTTTTATTTGCTCTATTCTTTTCTGTATTTTTTTCACACAGCTGGAGCGATTTAACCAAAGGACTACAAACAAGAACTGACTGGGATTTGTGGGATATTTTCTCAGGTTTCATAGACAAACTTTGGTTGTTTGCTGGAAAAAGATTTCATGAATATTCTCCAAATTAATTTAATATAAATGCAGCTCCTTCTTCCCCTGAAGAGAAACTTTGTTTTGCAGAGCGGACAGGGTCACGGAGGACGATGCTGCAGCAACAGTATGCATGCTGCATAATAGGCCTCATTCAGAGGCAGCGCTGGATGTGTAGGTGGTGCAAGAGATGATGGACAATGGGAGGATGACAGCTGCATCATGGGGATCAGGAGGGAGACGCTGCCTGGGGCACAACAGGTGAGTGATGCTGCTGCCCGGCTGCCTGTCCTGCTGGTGGACTGGAAGCAGTGAGCGGTGGATAATTATTACTGATTGGTTGAATGAAGCTGTACAAATGAGTAGATGACACAAATTTAACAGTTTTAAAAAGGAAGCAGGTCACATGGTTCTGCTTCTCCAGGTTGCCATGGCTACAGATCCACAGAGACAAATAAAGTTTAGTTCAGAATAAATGAAAGTTATTGAAAATGTTTATTTAATAGATTCCATGGATGGATGGTTGGATGGTTGGAATCTGGTCATCTGTGACATCATCACAGGTTAGTTAATGATGTCACTGAGTAAATTAAATGAGCCTATAGGTCTGAGCCAATCAGAAAAGAGTCTTTGTGATGGAGGACTAAAAACAGCAGGTTTTAGATGGGGTCTGGTTTAACAGTTTGTCGGCTGTAGATTTAACAGTAATATTTCACATCAGCTGATAAAACCTCTCATATTGTAAAAAACATAAAGTGACGTAGGAGGCGGAGCTAAAAGACTATTCTAATAAAACATGCATTAAAGGAAAGTATAAAAGAACAGAATGGGAAGCTTAGATAAGTAGAGAACCCTCATTCCTCCAGCACAGAAACACGTCACCAGTGAAGCATTATGGTCTGTCCTGCATTAACGTCATGTTGGTTTATGGAGGCGGATCATCAGACACTCATTACTGCTGAAACTCCTCCTGGACTGATCCCAGATCATCTGTCTCCCCCCGTCAACCTGATCAGGTCTGATTTCCAGCTGGCTGTCGCTATAGCAACCTTTGAAACCAAAGGCAGCCGAGCTGTTTGTGTGACGACATCCCAACAACTTTATCAAGAGGCTGTCCTGCATGGTGCATGGGGCGATGCATTCAGGGCCTATAAGGTAGAAGAGGACTTTATAGCTTCATGCAGAAAGTTAAAGGAAACATAATGCAGACTAATCACATGTTCTCATAACATATGAGGAAATATTTGTGGCAGTTCAGAAACATGTTGATACAGAACACATCAGTAAAATAGTCACTGACAACATGTTTCATTTGACCTGTTATAATGTTACTGCTGTTGTAAATTAGTTGTATATAAATGTAATTTCTAGGAGACGCGGTTTCGAGGGAAGGTGAATAGATCATCACATACGGAAGAACGTTTTCCTCTGACATCAGATCAGTGTCAGTTTGTACATGCTAACGATGAATCCTCCATGCACAGCAAAGTTAGTCACGGAGTTCCTCAGGGTTCTCTGCTTAGACCAGACCAGAAACACTCATGACACACAGTTGAACTTACCAATGAAACCAGGTGAAACTAATCTAGTAACTAAACTAACAGGTTATGGTGCTGGAGGATTGTTGGGTCTCTGTAGAATAAAGAGTCGGTCTAGACCTTTCCTTCTAGGAAAGTGTTGATAGAACTTTTGTTGAGATTTGTCGCTATATAACTAAAACTGAACTGAATTGAATCCCCTGTGTTTATACAGCCGACGTCTGAAAATGGAAAAATAAGAACGACTTAAGGGAATTAACTTTAAAAATGAAACAGAAAACATGACAATTAATATATTTAAACTTTATTATTTACTTATTTTGTCTCTATGTTCTTCTTCCTTAAGAGAAAGTAACAGAATTAGAGGAGAAACTGTCACAGGTTGTCGGCGCTGAGCAGAAATCTGTTCTATCTGTTCTATATTTATTCCTCTGCTCCCATTCGATGCTCTCTGCTCGTTGTTCTCTGCTGGGACAGTTTGGGTGCTGCTCGGGACGCAGTGAGCGCGCTCCATCAATAATGCAGAGTGTTTCCGCGGTAACAGCCTAGCAACCAGCGCCTGTATCCTGTATGGGAGAAAATGAATGAGAAAGAATAATGAGCGGGTGATGAAGAGGAAGAGAGGACGATAAAGAGGAAGATTAAGGCAGGAAGAGTGGGTGAGGCGAGGGAGGAGAGTGGAGGAAGTAAAAAAAGAGGAGCGTCAGCATCGTGTAGCTGCAGAAGTCGTGGCCATGTGTGTTTTTGTTGGTGACGATTAAACACTGAATCCTTCCTTCAGGTGATGTTTGCTTTGCTACTGTTGGATCTAAGATGTCGGAGGGTCAGTAAACGCATCCTCAGTCAAACCATTCCAGCTTTTAACAGCAATCCAGCTTTCATGGCGTACTGAAATCTTCTGATGATGGAGGTGGAAAACCCACATTCACACTGCAGCCATTTTGCTGTGATGTCACACTGAGGGTGTGAGATGCTGCTATAGTGTCATAGTGATGTGTTCAAGGACTAAATGCTAAACTCCAGCTTTGTCCCTAAATGTGTTGTTCTCCCTCTGATGGCAGCCGAGGTGGTAACAGGATGTGGGTGTGATATTTTGATGATGTATTATGTAGCTAGTAGCAGTTAGCAGCTAACTCCAAGAAGACTCACAATGACTAGGGAGACCGAGGGAGAGCTGGGAGCTCCTTACCCTTCGAGCCGAGGACGAGATCAACCTCCATGAAACAGGGATGCTAAATGGTTGGAAAACGTCCCGCTCGACGCCGACGCTACCGTCATAGAGACGGGTCTTGTGGCGCTGTTGTGCGATCTCTTTTGTGGGTCCGTCCAGCAGACCGGCGGTCAGTTAGATTCCCTCTCTGTTTAAAACATTCATCCTCTCATTTGTAGCAGTGAATTATTAATCGCTCACCTATTTTTCAATTATTCAGATGGTTCATTTCTGCATTTTCTTGAGTTAAATGGTTCTGATGAGGTTTACAGACAGACGTCAGTTTAGTTCCTCCATGATTTCTGTCATTTCTCCTTTAAATCTTCACCTCCAGCCTTAAAGTATATGTGAAGACATAAAAGAAATCAAATGGAGAGATCACCTAACTGCTCCTCCTCTCCTGAGGGTCTCTGGTGGGACGGTGCAGTTGGACGGGGTTTCCTTCCTCCCTCTCTCAGACATGATAAATACTTGATGCTGTGATGATGGCCATCCCTGGTACTTGTGACTACGGGGAGATGTCACTCTTTGTGTGTGTGTGGAGGCTTTTTACACAACTTTGTCAGGGTGATTAAGGCCACATGTTATCGATTGGTGGAGACCTCCAAGTGCAACATCATCATAAATAATTCTCTTCCTTCCAGGATAAACTATCACCTTTTCTGGCCGCCATGACGCTCCTCCATTGAAGAGGGAATGCATTTTTCATGTTTTTACTTGACCTTAATTTAAGATGTACAAGAGTGATTTCTTATTTACGAGCTCTGGAGGAAATCAACAGATGCCATTTAAGGCCCAGTTTATACTGTATTCAATTCATTCAGGTTGTGGAGTTTTAGCAGTCTTAAAGGAACAGTTCATCCAACTTTACCCCAGCATGGGGGTGGGGGTGGGGGGGAGATCATGATTGAATTCTTCTTTAATTTATTTCCCTTATTTGGCTCATTAGTTTTCTTCTTTATTTACCGTGTCTCTTTTGAATGTATTCATTTGTTCTCTTCTTTTCGAGATTCTTTCTCTCCAAAGTCGCCTTGCTTTGCTTTTTGTTATGTTAAATATGCAGCATCATAGTCTGAAGGTAAATCCCTAAACCTGAGACTAAAGCTGCCGTCGTCTGGAAGCTTAGAGGAAAAAGCTTTTCTCTACTTCACATCCAATATGGCTGCCGGAGCTGCACCACGTCTCCTAAAAGCCTCTCTACAAAAAGACACGCGTGTTCAAACAGGAACATGCTAACCACACAGAGAGGAGACGAGTCGACGGGGGAAAAGAACAAGGGATAAAAGCGACCATTGAAAAGCGTCTGTAAGCGTTTCTCTACATGTGGAGTCGGTCGCTCGGCCTTCTGGGACGCGCCGCCGTTTGATGCCTCTGAGACGGCCTCATCCATATTACATCGTCTTTACCATGAGCTCTGATCGCTCCTCATAGAGACATGAAGGAGCCCAGAGAGAGGAGGTGAAAGAGGAGGAAGGACTAGGAGGAAAAGAGGAAGGAGGAAAATAATGGGGGAGAAAGCAGAGGAATGGGTGAGAGAGGGGGAGGAAGAAAAAGAAGATGGAGATGCTTTTATGCTAAATGACACGCCCGATCATTGAGTCGTCTTCCTCTAACCTCACACACACACACACACACACACACACACACACACACACACACACACACACACACACACACACACACACACACACACACACACTCCCATCAGCCTCCTGTCCCTCTGCATTAGGAGCTGCCTGGGGGCGTGCGAGGCACAGAGATAGTGAGAGAGAGAGAGAGAGCTGTTAAGAGCTGTCATTTAAATAAAGGTTAGCCGAGGGAGTGAATCCCTCTGTGATGTCACTAAATGACTGTGAGTCGACTCCACCCATCAGGTGACTTCAGGTGTTCTGATCCTGCATGGTTGTAAGTGACTTTTCTGTTAGTAGTACTTAGTTAGTAGTTGTAGTAGTAAGTAAGTAAGTAAGTAAGTAAGTAATAGGTAGGTAAGTAAGTTAGTTAGTTAGTTAGTTAGTAGTTGTGTTTTTTGGTCCTATCACATCAGCCCATTTTACGCCGACCCCATCACGTCATTTATATGGGCATTTAAGCATTAGTTGTTTTCAACAGGCTAGCATGTGAGCCTTAGTTTGAGTCCCTCTGGACATTTTCAGTAGCATTTTGAGACTTCCATCTTCAGAAATAGCAAAATACCAAAAACTAATTGAAAAGCTGAAAATGTCTAACTTGTATCGATAATTATAAATAATTATATTTGAGTATTTTGTGTCCAGCTGATTAAATCTATCATACTGTAAATAAAAAAACCTCCTTTAGTGTCTCAGAACCTCATCTGGTCTCCATGTGTCCATCTGGAGTCTCCTAAAGGTCCTTCTGGAGCTCCTGGACCTTTATGTGAAACCAACCCTGTAGAATGTTCAAACTCTGTTGTTCACTAGAGTGTCTACAACCTCAGTGTGTCTACAACCTCAGTGTGTCTACAACCTCACACTATCCTTTACCTCTGACACAAACGCAGATATTTATAGAGAAAAACGCTGTTTTTTATTTTAGGCGACAGAAATCTTTATTTCTTCCTGCCTTCATATGTTCGCTGCCCTCATTCTGGATCACCTCCAGTGTTTCTGACACTTTGACAATAAACTTTAGTCTGTTTCCTTTCTGACAGTTTAATCTGATCAGGTCATTTTAGGTGTGGAGAACAGTAAATAGAACAAATCGATCAATAAAAAGCTGATTACAGTGTGAGAACCAGACGAATGTGTGACCAGAAAACATGTCGATATAAAAACATCCTCTACATAAACTGGTACAGACCCAGAATATGTGAAGCTGCCCTTTAAGTGTATGTATATTAATTAGAATTATGAGCATTCATGAAGTGAACTCACACGAGAGACAGAATGAGGGAGGGAGGGGGGAGGGAGGGAGGGAGGGACGATGGGGTCTTTAGTGGTTTTGTGATCTCAGACACCAGTTCCACAGCTGGTGCACCAGCAGGCAGCCCAGCCTGACCATATGCTGCCTGGGCTGCTCCCATTGCTCCCATTATCCTCGGTGGGAGCAGCCCCCCCCCCCCCCCCCCCCCCCCCCCCCCCCCACTGCAGCCACTACTGCGGTGCAAAAAAATGTATGTACTCCAAAGAGTACACACTGTGTGTACTTCATCAGAGCCGGTAGATCCCTCAGGAAAACAACGTCACACATTGTTTCTATTCCCTGATCCAGGTGAGGAGGACAGGTAGAGGATTGGAGAACTGGGAGGACTGGGAGAACTGGGAGGACTGGGAGGACTGGGAGGACTGGGAGGACATCCTGTCAGGTCTGACATATTTTCACTCTTTGTCTCTTCTTCACCTCCAGCCAGCATCTCTTCACCCTCCCTGTCAGCTTCCCCCCCAGTCTCTTACCCCCTCTACATTACACCACCAACCCTCCTCCAAACTCTCCTCCCTCATCCTCACCCCTCCTCTCTGTGTCTCTCGTCCTGTGTGGGCCCCCGTCAGCAGCTCAGGGTCAGCTACAGTTTCACAAGTCCTGCTCTCACTGCTGTCAGCAACACCCCCACCTCCACCCCCAACTCCACCCCTACCTCCACTCCACCCTCACACAGTCATACACCTCCAACCACACCACCAACTATACCATCAAACTGACTGCAGAGGGGCTCAAGGACCAGTCCATCAGGTTCTGGTCCTGATCCGGATCATCATCTGGATCCAGAATGTTTTTAAAGGATTCTTTATTGTGGGACATTTAAAGATTTTATCTTCTAACTTCCTGGATAATGTCTACAATGATTGGACAAAATGACATGATGACATCATCATATGATCTAGAACACATCCAAGTCATAATCTGGATCTGGTGATCCAGAATGTTTAAATTTATAGGGCTGACAGAAAATTCACTACAGTGAGATAAATAATAATAATAATGATCCAGACTGACCTGAGATCAGATTCAGTTTGGGGTCAAATTTATCTTCAACAGTTCCTGATCCAGATCCTGAAGAAAACCACCATCAGTGAAATCTAGTTTTTCTAGAATAACTATCAGACTAATAATAATGATACCAATGTGATCCAGATTCTAGGGGCAGGTTTTCATGGTCCAGGATCACATGATGATTTCTTTCTTTGTGTTAAAACCAGTTTATCCCAGTAATGTCCTGGTGTGATCAGATCACCCAGTATGGATGTTAATACCAGCCAGGAACAGGCTTCCTGTTGTTGATGATGATGATGATGATGATGATGATGATGATGATGATGATGATGATGATGATGATGCTTCATGTTTATGACCAGTTCAACACGCAAAAATAACCTCGTATCTCAAGTCAAAGCAAATCTGCGTTCAGACTGACCTTCACACACACCTGAACACAAACACAACACACCTGCGTGTCTGTGGTTTGTGGGTCTCCTCGTCACAGCGGTGGTCAGCGACAACGAGGTCGAGTTTCAAACAGGAGGAAGAGGAGACGAAGAGAGAGAGAGGTAGAAGGATAATATGACACCTCATCCCTCAGAAACTCCAACACAAACCTTTGTTTACTAAACATTCCACCGATGAAATATTTATTAGCGTTGGGAGGCTCAGTGTGTGTGTGTGTGTGTGTGTGTGTGTGTGAGAGAGAGAGAGAGAGAGAGAGAGAGAGAGAGAGAGAGAGAGAGAGAGAGAGAGAGAGAGAGAGAGAGAGAGAGAGAGAGAGAGAGCATCATCCTGTTCTTCACCTCAACAACGAGTCTGTTTCAGGAAATTTACTCACATTTTATTTATTTTGAACCAGGAGATGTTCTTCTTCAGATGGTTTCAGCCCCAAAACCTCTAATCATTGGTTTACCAGATAAAACTGTGAGACTCTGAGCTCCAGATATCCTGAGGAACCTTCAGAGGGAACCAGATACTAGACGGTTCCATTAGTCTTTGGTCCCTATACCCAGGTTGGACCATCCATTGGTACGTCAGGACTGCTGAGGGCCTCCACCAGAGTTTCCTCTGACTCCGCCCTGCCAGACATCGTCCACCATCTTTAGGGTCCTATCAGACGCGCTCAGGCTCCACCTCCCTGATGGAGTGATGAGGCTTGGATCCTCCTCAGCTGCAGCAGCACAGGAAACCAAACAGACGCCATCAATGATCAGAATATTAGGATTGTAATTTAGAAAAAAGAAGAAAAAAAACAGTAAAAATATTTCATCTCCTCTGTTTATGGGTGACAATAAGTTTTTAAAAGTTTAAATTTTTAAGCTACATTTTAGTATTTTTTACATCCACTATTCCTCATATTATGATTCATATGTTGAAGTTGCCTCTGGAGGCTGAATAAAAACAATCTCTGAGGTCACAGTGAGGTCACAGTGAGGTCAAAGGTCAGCTGTAACTGGAGACGTGAGACGAGGTCAGAGGTCAAACATGAGCAGAGACTGAACATCATCATCGTCGTCTCTGTTGTCGCTCTTCTTCTTTCATTCGTTCATTTTAAACTGATTCCTCTAGAAACAGGCAGAATCTCTGTCTCATTGTTTCAATTTGCCTCCGTTTCTCTCCTCTCTCCTGATTCTCATTGGACAATGAAATCTGGAGTAAAGTGGGACCCATCCTCATAAATCATTAAGCAAGGTTTGTTTTGCCTTTGCGAATGTAATTAATACATAATTAATATTTAAAGATCGACTCGTTTATCAAATTTAATTTCTCCACCGCGACAGATGCAGTGCTACGAGCAAAACAAACAAATGGAGGAGGTGTTTTTTGGGCTGGAGAAGGAGATTAGAGGAGAAAATAAACAAAGGAGGGAGGAGAGGAGAAATTAGCACTAATGAGGCAGAAATGAGGCGGCGGCTTAATTAGCCGACAGGTTGCAGCTTCATCCCTGAGGATGAAGTTAACTCAGCATCTTTACAGAGTCGTTTTTCACCTTAAGATTTGTTCAACCGTTTATTTAAGATTTAATTCTTAAACATGAAAAGATGGCAGAACTGAACCTTTAGTTTATATAGTATAAAAAACTATATAAAATAAAAACTTCAGCTCAAGATTGTTCATTTAATTCGAGATATGTGTCACTTTGACATTAAACATACAGCAATGAGGGTCTGTCAATCAAAAAAAAAAGGAGCGTGGGATCATGGGAGTTGTTGTTTTCATGGTTTAACAACAGTTACTGATGGAATCAGAAATGTTCACAGACCAGATAAAGTTTTAAAGTTTTATTCATGTTAGAATTTCTTTCTTAAATTCACTTTTTTTAAGGTTCTTACAAACAACATAAAAATAAAAATAAATAAATTATAAAGATAATAAAATTAAAAGTTGTAGCGTCTATAAATAAGAATATAAAGGCTCACATTTCATAAAATCTCCAGTGAAAAGACATTTTTTACTCCTGTAGACCAAAAGTTCTGCTTCTTAAATGTGTTTTTGTGACATATTTGAATAGAACTGTAGATAAATGTAGAATAATCTCCCCTCTCTGTGTACTGCTACCTCTCAGCCCCACCTCCACCCAGCATCCACCTGTAGGCTCCGTTTAGGGGATACAAGAAGTCTGCTCATCACTCCCCAATATGTAAACATATCTGTGGGGAGTGATGAGATCGGAGCCTAGACACCAAACACAAACTCTATGATCAGCTGTGATAGTCCATCCATCCATCCATCCATCCGTCTCTCTCTATCCATCCACCCATCATCCACCCATCATCCATCCATCCATCACTACCCAGAGCTCGAGCCCAGAGGTGAGGGTTGAACGTAGATGCATATATTTTACCTCCCATTAAAACCACCAGTGACATCTGCTCTGTCCCCAGTACAGACGTTTAGTCAGACCTCCCAGGTGTTCAGACATTTAGGGCTGGGCCTCCCTGTGATGTCATGAATGAGAAGATAAAATGGGTCACATTCACCTCCTCCCTCCTCCCTCCTCTGTCCTGGATGTTAACGACAGACGAGGAGAGGAAACAATCACAAAGTTGAACAATGCTGGAAATATTTAGGATAAAACACAAAACTGAAAATATAACAGAGGTGTGGTCTCTGTAATCTGTGAGGTCAACCCTCTGAAATCTGCTTCTCTCTCTCTCTCCCTCTCACCCTCCCCTCCTCTCCTGTCTCCTCCCTCTGGAGACCGTCATGAGAGCGAGGCGCTCTAAGTGGGACCACTTTACCCTGTCAATACATTCAATAGAGTGTTATTGACCTGAGCTGAGAGAGGGGCTGCTGGTGACCAAGAGAGAGAGGAGATGGACAGAATGACAAAGAAAGACAGGACATATTTAGAAAAGGAAATAACAAAGTGATGATGATGAAGGAAGAAGAAAAGAAACCAGATTGTCTGTCAGAAGAACCCAAACCTCTGACCAAACAATCCTACAGTCGGTTAACTCGTCTGAGCCATGACACGCCCCTCCACAGGGAGGACACACCCCATCCACAAGGAGGACACACCCCTTCTACAAGGAGGACTCATCCTTCTACAAGGAGGACACACCCCTCCACAGGGAGTACACGCCCCTCCACAAGGAGAACACACCCCTTCTACGAGGAGGACACACCCCTCCACAAGAAGGACACACCCCTTCTACGAGGAGGATCCATCCTTCTACAAGGAGGACACACCCCTCTATAAAGAGGACACACCCCTCCACAAGGATAACATTTGTCATGACACATGACATTTTTCATTAGAACTGGCATATTACTTTTATGATGTTTATGAAAAGGTGCTGCTGAAAAATAAACAAACAAACACAGAATGCATTGTTTTCCTTTGTCCAAACATTAAACTTCTCGTTGAAAACAAAATGTTACCAATAGATTTCTGCAGACGGGCAGCGATGATCCTTGAGCAGCGGCTTCCTCCATGAACTCCTTCAGTGTCTCCTGATGATGGACTCATGAACATCAACATCAGCCAATGAGAGACAGGCCTTACCCTGGGTCCTTTGTGACCAATGGTGGATTGAGATCGAGAGAGTCACAGTATGAAAGAAAGACACCTGATGAAGTAAGGGCTTCCAGTATGAAGGAGAGATGATACTGGTGGAGGTGGAGCTCAATCTGATTGGAGGATCTGATTGGAGATGGCCAAAAGTCCAGGGTGGAGGTGGTGGAGGTGGGTGGTGAATCTTTGCTAGACTAAAATGACAGCTGCATAACAGACAGAGAAATTTAAAGTGTGACAGCTTACAAATGAGAACTTAAAAGGTGATTGGATAAGGAGGAGAATGAGGATGTGATGATGTGATGATTCTTCTTAAACTTTCTGAAATGAGTAGAGAAGGTAGAAAAATGGGAAGGAAAGAGTTTTTTATGAAGAACTGAAAACATGGAAGAAATTAGACTAAAGAGGAAAAAGAAAAACGAGGCATCTGTTCAGCTTCCTGATGTGTTTCCACATGTTTACAGGAGCTGATGTCAGAAAGCTTCACACTGAGGAAAGCAGTTCCTGGCTAATGGGTTAATTTCATTCCACTGCTCTCTGCCATGTTGAGGACAATTAGCCCAGAATGGAGCTGTGAATATTTAATGACGTCCACCAGGAGGTAGAGGGAGGAGTGAAGAGTCCAGAATAATGAGGAGAAATGCCTCTAGAGAGGAGGAGGAGGAGGAGGAGGGATGAAGGATAACATTTGCCTTTGTTGTTTTCAGTGGTTTCAACTCAGATTTAACCCTGAAACCAGACATGAACACATCAATAAGAGTTGGTTATGAAGTGTTTTAATGTTAAAGCAATCTGAGCCAAATTCAGGTTAATGCTAGCATGTCTGCAGCCAGAGCTACGGCTAACGTTAGCACGTCTGCAGCCAGAGTTGTGGCTAACGTTAGCACGTCTGCAGCCAGAGCTGTGGCTAACGTTAGCACATCTGCAGCCAGCGCTGTGGCTAATGTTAGCACGTCTGCAGCCAGCGCTGTGGCTAACGTTAGCACGTCTGCAGCCAGCGCTGTGGCTAACGTTAGCACGTCTGCAGCCAGAGCTGTGGCTAACGTTAGCACGTCTGCAGCCAGCGCTGTGGCTAACATTAGCACGTCTGCAGCCAGCGCTGCACTCATTCCTGAAGAGTTGAACCCTCCATGAAAGCTTTAAATGAGGCATCAACAACTTCGTGACATCATCATGTAATTAATTAGCTAGTTGGAGAAGTTGTTGTTGGTGATAACTGGACTTTTATAAAATGTCTTGGATGATGTTAGCTTAGCATTTTTACTTGTGTAAACCTTGTCAACCACAGACTTTCTGAAATTTCTTAACATTTTATTTTGCGCACATTAAAAATCTTAATTTTTTACTGATTTCAACGGTTCACTGTTGTAGGTGCATCATCAGGAGAGGCTAACCAGGTAAATGTTTGGAGCCCCCAGAAAGGTTTTGGGACTTATTGAACAATCTGCAACGAAGATGTTCTCATAGTTTCAAGCTGTGTTAGAACCAGATGAAGTCACTTAATATGAGAACCACTAATTATTTTTTCATTAAGAGCCCAGAAAACATGAGATATGAGGTAGAGCTGATAACCTACCTCATTTCTTACCTTGAATTAAACCGATCCTGGATGGGCTCCTGTACCTGGGGCCACCCAGAGTCTAGGACCGCCTCTGCATAAAGTCATAGTGGTTCAGGAGCTGCAGCCATTTCATTTTGGGCTCCTCATTTTACACATTTGTTGCACTAAAAATAGGGGAGGAGTGGAAAAGTTAAAGCAGACGCTGCAGTACTTTTACCCTGTATAGAGGTTTGAGGAGTATTTGTACTGTGAGGTATTTAACGTCCACCACTGGCTTTGACACGTCCTCCAGAAACACCAGGTTCTACTCTGGAGTTAAGAACAGAGAGAATGAAGAAACGGAGGCTGGTTGGCTCTGATTTATGGAGCGTCTGTCACCTGCAGACTGAAGAGGACCTCAGAGAACCTGAGACAGATCTCTGATCAGCTGGACCGCTCAGGTTGTGCCCTGAGGCGACAGGTTCATGATTCCACCGTCAGCCTGTCAATCAGAATCACCTCCAGCATCAACAGAGGAAGAACAAAAACCTGAACGCTGTGCAGCACCAAAAACAGCTTGATTGATCCTCATCTGCTAATCAAATGTGTGAATTATTAATTGAATAGTTGACAGTGTTGAGGAGGGAATAGTCCCATTGATCGGATGCTGATGGGCTGTTATGTTGATGAGGTTGTTATGGCGATAATGGAGGGCTCATCATTGAACAGAGGAAGGTATTGATTGTTTATCTGACAGCTTCACTGGGTGTAAAAGATTATTTTACATCTTCTGTTCACTTTTAGTTTCCTAAAAAGGCTCAAACAGATTTTATACTTTTTTTTTACTGATGCAGGAAGTTTTTTAGAGAATGTTAAAAATACAGAATATACATTATTCTTAAATTATTGCTCTATTTTGCAGTGCAGTCTTTCACAGAGTGAACTCCTCCCCATCTTTGCTTCAGACAGACTCCGCCTCTCTGATGCTCTTTTTTATACCAATCATGTTACTAACCTGTTGCCAGGTAACCTCATTAATGTTCAGATGCTCCACCAGCTGTTATTTTACTACTTTTTAGAAACATGTTGCTGACATCAAATTCAAAAGGGGCATATAATTTAAAAAACAATTAAATGTATTATTTTCAACATTTGATATTTTGTCTTTGTGCTATTTTCAGTTAAATATGAGGTTTCAGTGTTTTGTAAATCTTCACATTCTGTTTGTTTACATTTTAAACAGCGTAACAACATTTTAGGAAACAGGGATGTAAGCAGAAAACAATGAATCCCTAAACTCCTAATGATGGTTGGATGTCACTCGTCTCTTCTACCCTCCATTATGATCGGAGCAGTGACTGAGGAGAAAAGACCTCCGGCAGCCTCTGGTTGAGCTTTAGGAGCTGTGGGAGAACATATGGTACATGAGCCAAAGGATGGGCTTCACACTGAGCTGAATGTGATCCTGTGTCTGTGTGGAGACACAACTGCAGGTTGTCACCAACAGCTGCTGCTCATCAACGCCACAATCAAGCCAGGCTTCGTGAATCAGTATCAGTAATATAGATTCAATACTAGGTATTTTAATCAATTCACCAAAATCTCATTGTTTTTAAACCAGAATTCTATAATAATAATAATAATAATAATTCATAATTCTTTTGTTGATCCCTGATGACAGGAGAAAAACAGACTGAAAAAGGACTCCTTTAAAGGAAGGAAGGTCGAACAAACGTTGATTCAAATTAAAGTTGGTCGGAGGAAGCCTTCATCATCCTCATCATCCTCATCAGGATCTACTGGCTTCAGCTGTGCTCCTCTGTCAGCTGATGGTGATCAGCCTGCTGGGAGCTTGTTTTTTCCTGCAGGTAGTTGAGAGATGACATCATCAGTCGTCTGTTGAGTTTTTGAGAGTTAGGTTTTTATTTCTTTATATAAAACCAGTTTCTGTTACAAATCATTTTGTTTACAGTGATTCCCAATTTTGATTCCTTTGGATTCTTTCGTTAATCGATCATTTTGATAGAATCAGTCAGAGGTTTGAGGGAGTTATGTTCCTAGAAACACTTTATTTTGTTCGTTTCCCCACCAGTGACCCGTCTTAAATGTAAAAAAGGCAGAATAATAAATAAAATCAGCTTTTCTCTCCTGAAGTCACTAAACCTCCAGAGTCTCACAAACACAAACACCTCCTACTGACACCATCAGGGCTTTTAAAGCCTCTGATTGCAAACAGGCTTCAGCTGCAGGAGGAGTGGAGGAGGAGGTGTGACCTGCAGGAGCAAAGGAGAACCCAACAGAACAAAAGTTCATAAAAGATCAAATAGAATTAAAGCTGCAAGCAGCGTTGAACGGGCCCTCGCACACCGGCGCCTGACGGGGCGTGTGTCCGTCAGGCCGTGTGTCCGTCAGGGCCGTGTGTCCGTCAGGCCGTGTGTCCGTCAGGCCGTGTGTCCGTCAGGGCGTGTGTCCGTCAGGCCGTGTGTCCGTCAGGCCGTGTGCCCATTGGGCCTTGCACCATCGTCGGCCTCATGACTGCACACCTGGATAAATGCAAGGCTCTGTATTTGCATACATTTTGGACAGTGACGGACAGATTGTGATGTACCTTATTTTGTCCACTATGTGGCGCTAGACACCACCTAATAATTTTGACTCATCTTTGATTATCTCATTTGAAGGCCACACCATGGAAATGTAATCAAAATCAAACAAAAATTTCAAAGATTTTACAAAAAAAACAAAAACAAAAACAAAAAAAATCACATGAGACATTTTCGCATTTGCCCACAGGTGGTGCTTTGACTGTTACTCAATATTGTTGAGTAGATGTCTTCAGGGTGGATCTTTAAACATGTCTACCAAATTACATACATGTAGGTTAAACACAGACTCTGGGATGATTATTTGAAGTTTTACAGGGGGCGCTGTGGAGCCAATTTGGCACAACCGACCCTGTAAACCATATGAGATTGTAAGTAGTACAACCTTTGTCGAGTGTGACAATTTTGGTGAACATCTGAGCTTCCCTGGCCTCTCAACACCAACTTCCTGTTTGATGGCGAACATCAAACGTTGCGAAGCCGCCATTAGACCCAAACTCACAATATTCACACTAATGACTCATCAAGGCCTTTACATGGTATGTCAAGGTAGGATTACTCAAAAAGTACAGAGTAAAGGTACTTCATAATAAAGGCAATTGTAGGTTTCTATGTCTTCAAACAGAAAATATAAGTATCATTAATGTACTATTGAAAATTAAGTTTTTATCACACATCATATTTAGAAAGAATTGCATTATTGTAGGAAAAAAGCATTAGGGTTATGGTTAGGGTTGGACTAGGGTTGGACTAAATCAATATTTTGACTCAATTTGACGGCTGGCCACGCCCACACTGTTCAACGAAAACTCAGGACTTGAGCAACTTTTCATCCTCATGGGGTTTAGGTAGTACTGACCAACCGGGTAAAATCTCTAGGAGGAGTTCGTTCAAATACAAAGAGTATGATTTTCAAAAAATGGCTGACTTCCTGTTTGTTTGAAAGCATTACTCCAAGAGACTTTTTTGTCGGTCTCGGTCAGTTACATATGTATACCGAGTTTCGTACATGTACGTTAAACTGGAGGCAGGGGCTGCACTTTAGGGGGAGCTAGCGAGCCATTTTGCCACGCCCATTTCCAATCACCATATCACATGTAAATTTCCCACCAAACAAATTTCTCTGCTAACTTTCATGAGTTTTTGAGCACGGCAAAGCCCCCCAAAAAGGCGATCCTTTGGGGAGAATACTGATAATTCCTTGCAGAACAATAGGGTCCTTGCACGCTTAGTCCTTGGGCCCTAATAAAAGTGTGAATATTTCATGTGAGCCACGTTATGGTTTTGTGTTTAGTTTATTGTTCCTGTTTTATTTTGAAATTTAATTTCCCTTTATTTTTGTGATTATTGATCGTTTTCATCGGTGACTCGTTAACCTTTCCTCCATCTGTTTAGTCTGTTTGTTCCCTTCATCCTCGTCTTCATTCCTTCTGTCAAACATTCAGCTTCTTCTTCTTTTTTTGGATTTCTTGTTTGTTTGTTTATTTTTTGTTGTTGTTTTTTTCCCTGCTCCCTGTCGGATGACTTTTCCTGCTTGGATGACTTTCCTGGTTTTGACCTTCATCTGTTTCTTCATCCTGTAACTTTATGTATGTATGTAACCTTCTTATGTCTGACAGAAAAACTGTGGAGCTTTTCCTTCTTTAATGGGTTTGAATCTGTTATTTATTCCAGGCTGCATAAATAACGGCTTCACTATAATCTGTACATTTCCTTTTCATATAGATATGTCCAAATGTCCCATGAGGGCTTCCTTCCTTCTTAAGCAAACTGAATGAAAAACCAGGTTTGAAATGAATTAGTCTCTCAGCCAGTTTCTTGAACCTTCAGTCCATCAGTTTTCTATCAGCACTCTAAGCAGTTTTCTTCTCATCCCCTGAGGATCTGGATCAAATGAAGTGGAGCCTAATGCACCGCATAGAGATCTGACATGTCAACACAGCAGCCTGCTGCTCATCACCTCCCGTCATTCTCAGGTTAGCTGCCTGCCTCTCTGAACTTTAAGCGTCCATCTTTCATCAGGGCAGCAAAAAGTTCATTTCTAATGGAGAGAAGACAGAAAGAGATCCTGACTTTATCACAACGGGTTTAATTCTTCAGTTTCAGAAACATTTGTCAGATCAAAACCAACGACGTTCACCGGATTTAATGGAGGTCCTACTATCTACAGTCAAACCTGGTCTAGTGACCATCTGCTCATAATGACCACTCTTTCAACCACCCATCCGTCCAACGCCACCGGGTCCAGCATGCTAACCACCGCGACCAGCATGCTAACCACCGCGACCAGCATGCTAACCACCGCGACCAGCATGCTAACCACCTTTTTCAGCATTAAATATAAACAGGCGGGATAAAGTGGGACTTTTCCAGGCAACAATCAGTCATTTTTTGTTTCCTACTGACCTGATGGTAAATGAACTGAAGCAGGTGAGAGGAGAACATCCATATGTACCAGAAGGGTGACATTGGATCTCGTTGGAAAGACTCATTCAAATCCTTCTCAAGAGAAGGAGCGAAAACTGGACGACCACGAAAACGACGCTCCAATCAGCAGGAAGAGAGAAACCAGGAAGTCAACCGACTCTGCTGGGAGTTGTGTCGAGCTCCGGACTGACGTTACTGGAACAGGCCTCCAAGTTCGCCGAGGAGAAGTTTCAAGAAACGCCGTAACACTGGTGCTAACAGGATGGTCGAGAAGACATCATGGGTTCCCTACATACATGTTTAAGGGAATAGAACCATTAATGTCCAGAACTATAACTTGGACACTGAACCTGATCTGAACCTGCTTTCTCTAGAAGACCATCTGACCAATGAGGTCACTTTTCTTCAGTCGTCTTCTTTGACAGGTTTGACTGTTTTCAACATGTTTTATTTCTACTTATATAAAATAAAGTGTAATGAATCTCACACTGATGCTGTCTGTCTGTGGTTGTGTCCACTGTTACATCATGAAGCGTCCTGCAGCAGGAAGGTCATAGGTTCAACGCTCAGCAGCTCTCAGATCAGTTTGGAACTGAAGAAGGAACTGAACTGAATTTTTAAGGCTGTAGAAAATATCTACATATTTAGTTTGTTCTGCCTTTCATCCTCTGATCTGATCGGATCTGTTCCTGTATGAGGATCCTGGTTGAGGCTGAGATGAAGACCAGTCATGATCCTCCTTATTCATGTCAAACAGAGAATTACTCTCCCACCGTCTTGGAGAGAGACTCCCTCAGATTTGATCCATAGATCTTCGGCCCTCTGCGCTCATCAAGCTGTCTCACTCACAGCAGCATTAATGCGTTTTGTCGATGTCAGCATTTCAGAGGCCATTAAGACGAGAGCAGAGAAACTGAGCGGAGAGCCCGGTTCAGAACTACCTGCCTGTGAGGTGAACTTCATTCTGACACACGACTTTATGTCGTGTGGAAAACATTAGTCTGACCCCTAGACCCAGGTCAGACCAGATACTAGATGGTTCCATTAGTCTTTGGACTCATTTGTTCATCATTATTTTAAGCAGAAATAAAAACTAACTGTCCTCTTTCTTTTCTTTCTATCACCAGATAATCTCAGACACATTCACTGGAACATTTAGTATTTTTTTTATTCATGTATTTAGTCAGAGGTTCAGAGGATCCAGACATCTGAATCTGGCCGTGTCATTGTTAGTGTTTTTGCACTAGAGGGGGGGTAGAGGTTCTGAGATCAGACCTTTGACCAACAGGTAACTCAGACAGACTCACATATGGACAAAGAACCAAAGCAGCCACTCAGACGAAGGCAGCGTGTTTACAGACCGACAGCAGACAGATGAATAAATGATGTGTTGATCTATAATGAATGCCTCTTGTTCATTACACATTCTCACATTCAACAGGCCACAACTCTGTCCTCACTGTCTGGGTATTTATGTCAGATCACAGTTAAACAAATGTGTCTGGGAGGCAGAGATCGTCTGATTGGTTCATTTAAACCTCAGTGGGTGGAGCCAGAGCCGTCTAATGAGGGGTCACACACGACTCGTTACTCGAGACACGAATGTTCATCCTTCTAATGGAAACGGTAGCAACAAACCAAAGAAGAAGAAGAAGAAGGATGTCGACAACATTTCAGTCATAAACCAGGAAGTAAACAAAACGCCGCCGTATAAACATCATGTCTGACGTCGAGAGAACCTCACCAACTTTTACACTGAACAGATTTACAGTGAAACAGTGAAACTTATGAAATGAAAAATATTCACATTCATGGCTGAAATTATAAGGGTTTAATTGTTGTAATCATGCTTCTATTCTGCAAAACTCATGTCAAGAAGATTTAGGCTTTAATTCATGTGTGGAGGGAAATTTAAAAAATGATTCACTATTAAAAATGTAGCATCAAACAGAAATCATGTTTTTAATCCCGACAGCTTCTTTTATTTAAATTAATTTACAATATCAAATAAAATGTAAGATCAAAATGTTAAACTTCATAAAATACAGATATGAGTTTTAGAAAAAAACAACCATAAAATAAACAGCTGGAAACTTCTGATGGAATGTGATCAGATAGAAAACAATAAGAAATTAAGTTGATCAATACGATCAATAATCAATAATGGCAGCAGCTAAAAGTCAGTCAGCTGTTTATTAAAAAGTGAAATCAGTCAAAAAGAGTCAAGCTAAATAAATACAGCACTGTTGCTACTAGCCAGCTAGCTGGTTAGCATCACTTATTGTCATTAACTATCAGCTGACCTGCATTTCTATAGGCTTAGAGATGAATTCCAGTGCATTCATTGGCTGACGGTCATGTGACCTCCACAGAACACACAGACGAAGAGGAGCACACTGAGGAGTAAACAGCAGCTGAAGATCAGAGGGGGGATTAAGGGGAAGAAAGAGGACGAGACGCCCTGAGGGGTGAGGGGTGAGAGGGGAAGGAGATGGCGGTGATGATGACTTTGTTTTATAGATGCTGTAACTCCTCCTCTTCCTCCCCCTCAGTTCTTCCTCTGGGAACGACATATGGATGGATGTCAGGAGGAACATGTGTGGTCGTCACGGTGACCAGTGGAAAATAATCTGATCATTTGAATTGATCTGATTTTAATTCAGGTGAAAACTGCATTAAAATTACTGCTGGATGATTGACAGGAAACGTATGCATGAGAATGCATGCTGTTAGCATTGTGAGCATGCTGATGTTAGCTTCTAGTGGGGTGACAGACTGTTACACCCCTGTCATACTGGACAAACTAACCCCACTAACATCTCTGGCCGTCAGTGTGAAAGCTCCCAACTGGTCACATGTCTCTGCATCAGGCAGCTCTGATTGGCTGTGATGGAAACATGACAAACGTGTGGACATGCCAATGATGGTATGATGGTATGACGTGTGTTGGGGTTCCGAACGCTGTTGAGTTTATCGTTAATATTCCCAGAATGGTGCATCCATCCTCCAAGGCTGGGATACCCTGTTGGTCCATTCATGCTTGTTTGCAACACATCAGCTAAAACAAACAAAAAGAAAAAGTGGGCAAACAAAAACAAAGACAAGGCAAACAAAAATAATACTGTTTATATTTATTATCTCAATTTCCTGAATCAGTCATAATAATCCACACATTTTCTTTAATTCTGTCTGAAAAGCTGAAACATGTCCGTGAACTCAGCTGTGGCAGGAAGTAAAAAAAAAGGGGGGGGGGGGGGGGTGCGTAATTGCTAGTCATCTGGAAAACAAAGTCCCCCTTTTAAAAAGACTGAATGGACCTTTGACCCCCGTAGGCCGGCCCCCGCTGGGGCTGCTGGGACGGGAACAATGGGACCCGCCGGCCGCCGTGCTGCTCTACAAGTGTTACAGCGGCAGAGGTCGACCGTGTTACCATCAGTTCCTGTCTGGAGCGGTTAGAGCCGGCGTCACTCCACAAACTGTAAAAAGTTACTGTCTGAATGAGTCACAAACTGTAACTTTTTGTTTTATATAAATATTGTGCTCTGAACCAAAGTGCTTCATATAAATCAGTGCAGGGATGACTATAAACCATCAGCTATAAATCATCTGTTTACAAATCATCTGTTTACAAATCATCCGTCTATAAATCATCTGTTTATAAATCATCTGTTTATAAATCATCTGTCTATAAATCATCTGTCTATAAATCATCTGTTTATAAATCATCTGTCTATAAATCATCCGTCTATAAATCATCCGTTTATAAATCATCTGTTTATAAATCATATGTTTATAAATCATCTGTCTATAAATCATATGTTTATAAATCATCTGTCTATAAATCATCTGTCTATAAATCATCTGTTTATAAATCATATGTTTATAAATCATCTGTTTATAAATCATATGTTTATAAATCATATGTTTATAAATCATCTGTCTATAAATCATCTGTTTATAAATCATCTGTTTATAAATCATCCGTCTATAAATCATCTGTTTATAAATCATCTGTTTATAAATCATCTGTCTATAAATCATATGTTTATAAATCATCTGTCTATAAATCATCTGTCTATAAATCATCTGTTTATAAATCATCTGTTTATAAATCATCCGTCTATAAATCATATGTTTATAAATCATCTGTCTATAAATCATCCGTCTATAAATCATATGTTTATAAATCATCCGTCTATAAATCATATGTTTATAAATCATCCGTCTATAAATCATATGTTTATAAATCATCCGTTTATAAATCATATGTTTATAAATCATCCGTCTATAAATCATATGTTTATAAATCATATGTTTATAAATCATCTGTTTATAAATCATCCTTCTATAAATCATATGTTTATAAATCATCTGTCTATAAATCATGTTTATAAATCATATGTTTATAAATCATCTGTCTATAAATCATATGTTTATAAATCATCTGTTTATAAATCATATGTTTATAAATCATCTGTTTATAAATCATGTTTATAAATCATGTTTATAAATCATATGTTTATAAATCATATGTTTATAAATCATCTGTTTATAAATCATCTGTTTATAAATCATCTGTCAATAAATCATCTGTTTATAAATCATATGTTTATAAATCATATGTTTATAAATCATATGTTTATAAATCATCTGTCTATAAATCATCTGTTTATAAATCATCTGTTTATAAATCATCCGTTTATAAATCATCTGTCTATAAATCATATGTTTATAAATCATCTGTCTATAAAATCATATGTTTATAAATCATCTGTCTATAAATCATATGTTTATAAATCATCTGTTTATAAATCATCTGTTTATAAATCATCTGTTTATAAATCATCTGTTTATAAATCATCTGTTTATAAATCATCTGTCTATAAATCATATGTTTATAAATCATATGTTTATAAATCATCCGATGAAACGCTTCTGTTTCAGGTTTCAGGTAAATTTCCGTTAACCCGTCTGTTGAATCACTTCATGAACAACAGATTCACCTTTTCTTCCCGGCGGATTGTTTCAAACATTCTTTCTTCTTCATGACTTTCATTGTCTTCACAACAACAGAGACACAAACGGACACACTTCTCTGGTGTCTCCCTGCTTTGTGTGACGCGTGGCGTTTGTTTCTGGGCGTGTCCCGTCAGGTGTCTGATGGCTGGAGGGAGATTCAAAACGTTAACATACAGTGGGAAGAAACAACAGTGGACAAATATTATATATAATATATGACCATATATTACATATATTTGATCCTGTTTGTTTGTTTTTGGTCCAGTTTGTCAAAGATAACAAAACAGATCAGCTACACTAAAAACACACCACTGTGTTTATCTTCACACTCGTTTGTCGTATGAAAATAACAACCTGAATTTGATTATTTCCTCATCAGGAGCTTCTGGTTTCATTCATGTCTGTTTGTTTGTTTGTTTGTTTGTTTGTTTGTTTGTTTGTTTGTTTGTTTTGTCAGCAGGATTACAAAAAAACAACCCAACAGATTTCTAAGAACCCTGGTGGGAGGAAGAGTCTGGGACCAGGATGGACTCTTAGATGGATCCACGATGGCGAAGGAAACAACAATATTTACACACTGATCAGTAATCAGCGTGTCGTCCGTCAGCAGTAATCCTCCTCCTCATGGACCAGTACAACCTCCAGATGTCATCCTGTGAGACGATGATGTCATCCTGTGAGACGATGATGTCATCCTCTGAGACGATGATGTCATCCTCTAAGACGATGATGTCATCCTGTGAGATGATGATGTCATCCTGTGAGACGATGATGTCATCCTGTGAGACGATGATGTCATCCTGTGGGGTGGTGGCCCTGTTCATGCTCACTGAACCAACCCCACAGGGTTTCTATGGGGTTCAGGTCGGGGCTCATCATTGGTCAGTCCACAGCTGTGACATCATCGTCCTCCAGACACACAAACGTTGTGGCACTGGAATAACGTTGTTGGACCAATGGCGTGGAGGGTTGTGTGATTTCATCCTGATGTCTGGTGATTCTCCGCCCCCATCTGCTCACCTGGCAAAGACAAGCCCAGACATAGACCCATCAGGTCTGAAACATGATGTCATCATTGTGTCATCAGTGTGAGGTCATCAGGCTCCATGTCTCAGATGATTTCCTATTGTTAGTCATGTCCAGGTCTGTTACTGGTCCTGTGGTCTCTGCTGATGCAGCAGACGGACATCCTGATTCTGGGTCATTACATCAGGTCCATTAGAAATAACTTCACTGTCCCATCGTCAGGAGTTCAGACTGTAGATGTGATTTCTGGAGGAGATCAATGAGAGCCTGGATCTCCTGCTGTGTCCTGAGTGGTGGTCTTTGGCCTGAGGCCCTGCGTGGATCTATAGCAGCCACATCTGTCTGTCAGACTGACCTGCTGCCGTTATTGACCCGACGTCCTCGGCCTGGAGTCCGACTGACGCCTCGCAGCCGTTTCTCCACAGGAAGTAAAAATGGTGTGACGCTCAATGATTAACTTTATTTTACTCCTGTTAAAAAGGTTGTTGTTGTTGTTTGGACATCATCATCCTGAGGGTTTAACATGTTTACAGAAAATATAATGTATTATTATAATGAATATTTTTCTGTCTCAGCAGGAACAGATCCTGATAAATGTTCTGAGCTGTGATGTTTGGTCCTGATCCGGATCATCATCTGGATTCAGAATGTCTTTAAAGGATTCTTTATCATTGTGGGACAATTACCAGATTTTATCTCCTAACTTCCTGGATAATGGCTACAATGACTGGACAAAAATGACACGATGACATCATCATAAGATCTAAATCAGAGTCTGATCTGGATCCAAGTCAAACTATAATTGTTACCAAAGTGATCCAGATTCAAAGGTCAGGTTTTCATGGTCCAGGATCACATGATGAGGGTTTGTGTTCTTGTTGGGACCGATCCTCATTACAGACCCTCTACCAGCAGGGTCCCGTCTCATGTAGTGTCTTCAGACCACAGTTTGCTTCAGACACTCCACACTATGATAAATCACTGGCTTCACCTGCAGGGCGTCGCCATGATGGATCATTTGAATCAGTGTTAGTAATTATCAGAGTAATGGCGGAGCCTCTGAACGTCACCACCCATCTCACCGGCTGCCAATCCTGAAGGCTGCGGACCGTAGACCGCTATCGACTGAGCGACCAGGAGACGCCAAGGCCTCTGAATGTCCTCCAGACCGGATCAATAATAGGTTTGTAGTTTTAATCCAATCAGCCAGACGAATAACCGAAGGTGTGGATTACTGCTGAGTTTAACCATGATTCAAAAGAACCTTTATTAACACAACAACTTTGTTGTGTTAATAAAGTCCATACTCTTCTGTCTGGCCATATGAACCTGACCATTTCAATACCTGATCATCAGTTTAAGAGCTACCTTAATCCAACTAATTCAACCCATGACATCATCCACCAATCAGTCTTCGGTTTGGAGTGTTTCTGGGGCGGGGCCTCACCGATGTTCAAAAACAACTTTACTCACTGATTTTAGTGAAACTGGATCATTTCATGGAGAAAATCATGTCTCTGTCCTGATGAACAGATCACTGAGCAGCAGCTAACTGCTAACCAGTGCTGCAAACCAGTGAACAGAGACCAGCTGAGGCCAGTTTGACATCAGGGAATCCAGTATTCAGCTAATCAGTATCCATGAGTCCTTCCTGGAGCAACAAATGTTTGCTTGTGAACCAAAGGGATAAACCGGATCTATAAGGACCCAGACCAAAGGTCTTTGTATCTATAATTATAGGCAAAACACCATCTTCTAGTTAGCTAGCTAGCTACATGACTGGCTAGCACTCCACTCCACCCTCCACAAAGCCCAACAGCCCCCTTCAGTTCAATCAAACCTGATCCAGAGTCAAGCTCTGGGTCCTGGAACCAGAATGTAAGGTTACTGGATCTTCAGCAGCCCAGTCTGGTGGATCTGCGTGTTTATTTGGATCCGTACCACATGACACACTAACCTCTTACATATGCCTGATTATTATTTTTATTCCTCGTAAAAATAAATGATGAAATCTTGCATTCTGGATCTGACCCTTTATCCAGATCTGGACCAAACTGTAACGGAGTCTCTTCTGGTCCGAGACCCATCCCCCCATTAAGTTTCATGGAAATCTGTTGAGTAGTTTTTATGTAATCCAGCTAACAAACCAACACAGTTGCAACATGACCTCAGCGAAGGAGAATAGAATTAGCCGTCATTAGCTTCAGTTAGCTTAGCTAGGACCCAAGCTAAACATGACATTATGGCTCTTTAGGAGTTTTTATAGTGATTATTGTGTTTGTGGTAAAAACAAACTACATGGCAGATTTATTAGCATAGCATTAGCTCTGTCTGTACAGGTCGAAGCTTGAATCTGTTGTGATCCACTGAAAAAGAACTGATGTGTTAAACTCCGTTGCTGTGACCGGGCCTCGAGGATGAGTCCTGGTCTCCGTCTCTTCTTCCTCTGGGACTCTCTCTCCTGTGTCTCCCTGTGGAGATGTGTCACCACGTTGTCACGACAGGCCTGTGAACACAACACAGCGTCGTCCCATCGATCAATACATGAAGAACAAAGATGGATGGGGAGCGGTCGCCTCTCGTTTGTTCAGCCTCTGGTCTGCATTACCTGGATCACAGAGCACACACTCCCTGTGGGACACCACACACACACACACACAAACACACACACTGGAGCAGCAGGGCAAACAATCAATTTACATTTGTTCATCTGAAGTTCATCGTCTGGTTTTTATCTTCTCTGCATCGACTCCAGACAAAGAGAAGAAAACACATTTTCCATGTCTGATATAAGTAATATTAGTTATGATAAATATGTATCATAATTAGACCTTCTATTAATAATATAATGTTATTTATTATCCATCGCTTTTTATCAGAATATTTCACAAAGATTTCAATTAATTATTTATTCATTATGAGGCGGTTCTGATCCATGAAAGTTTTGGAACCAGACGTCTGTGATCTGAGTTTGTTGTTTGTTTGTTTGTTTGTTTGGTGGACACATCAACATGTTTTCGTCTGTTAAAGAACCTTTTAAATGTTTGTGTGAATCCAGATGAAGGATCCAGGACATCAGTTTTTTCTCTCCATGCTCTTCTCTTGTAAGGTTGTTGGGTCTCTGTAAATAAAGAGTCGGTCTAGATATAACTTTTGCTGTGACTTCAGTTCCGTGAAGGCTTCTGTTGCTCCTCATTGTTGCTTCTGCTTCTTTATGGCTGTAAAGAAACTTTCAGACCTGTTAAAAGTGCTGATTGTGGGTTTCTGCTTCAGGTGAGGGATTAAAAGGACTCGAGCTCAAATGACAGCTGATCAGTACAAACTGTTACCTGTTTGTCTGATACCTCACCTACAGCCCTTTGTGTCTCCTGCAGCAGGTGAATGGGTCCAAGCCCCAGGGCAGGAAGTAAAGCCGCTCGTAGTCTTTAAAGGGTTCCAGTATAAACAGAATAAACAGAATAAAATCCTGGCTTCAGTAGATTCATACTATGATCAAGTCAACCTGACAGTTTGTCTGCATCACTGTTTGGCTGATATTTCAGCTACAGACCCAGGATCAGTTGTTTTCTTTGGATTAGGGTTTAATAGAACTAAAATCCTCTGTTGGTCCTGAATGTCCTTCTATTTATATGACATGAATCTGATTAAATTAATTAAAGTCCTTGGAGGTTCAGACTCGGTCTCATCCACACACTAATGGCTCCTGGACACCAGCTGATCGGGATAGTCTCCCATCCACCACCAGAGTCCTCCGATGGTTGGAACGTCTTCTGGACCCGTGTCAGACAGTTCCTGCCTGCTGATGATTCTTAT
Source organism: Chaunax sp. Z400 (assembly GCA_037577475.1). Taxonomy (NCBI): domain Eukaryota; kingdom Metazoa; phylum Chordata; class Actinopteri; order Lophiiformes; family Chaunacidae; genus Chaunax; species Chaunax sp. Z400. Next base: position 25,958,216 of record CM075201.1, read on the forward strand.
TTCTGTCCGTCTCCAGTATTTATATAAAGCGATTCTCCAGGGAGTTAAAGCTGTCAGCAAAGAGTAAAAAAGGAACAGATCCAACACGTCTGTAGCCTAAAACATACATCATACATACAACACGTACTGGATGTTTTCACAGCAACAACTCTCAGACTTTTCAGTTTGATCTGGACCAAAAATGCAAGTGTGACACGTCCCCTGGACCAAGATCCGGATCAAACCAAACCGCGGTTCAGTTCATTTATCGTGTGAAAGCACTTTTTTGGATGGTTCAGACTTTCAGACTAATTACAGGAAGTTACATCAGGCTACTGTTGCTAATAAACAAAAGAAGAAGAACAAATAGAAGAGGTTAAAAACGAGCCATGGAGAGAAAGAGACGAGTTATTTAACAGTGATATGATTCAATGAAAACTTGATTCTACATTACAAGGATGTAAACGAGGATGAGAGAGAGGATGGTAGAGGAGCGACTCCTGAAGGGAAAGACGCTGCAGCAGCAGGACGTAAAGGCTCCTTTTTATGATGACCTGAACAGAATTCTGGGTAATCAGTCATCACATATAGGAGACTCAGCCCACGTAGATGACGACAGGAAGTAGGTGTGTCAAGACAAGTTGTTTAGAAACCAGATGTATCAAATCTAACAAAAACCTGAACCTCGGTCCCATAGGGGGCGGAGCTAACGCCCACCTGTTTCCTCCTTCTCTCAGCTCATAGTAAAACATAAAGAACATAAAGTTTTTTTATCCTGCCTGTAAAGCTCTGATTGGACAAAGTCAGACGACATTTTGAAATCACTTCCTTATTCTGTTCAATAAATGATGCAACCAGAATTCCTGAACACCCTGAGCAGAGAGAGGAACATGTGGAGCTCCATCATCATCGTCTGTCAATCAGCCTCTCCTCCTTTCTCTCTCTTTCCATTCTCTCCATCTGCAGCAGACATCTCTCCATCGTTGGCCTCACCTCAGTGTTTGTGGTGAGTAACGCTACGATGCATCATTCATGCATCATCTTTCTTTCATGCCGGAGGGGAGTGAGCTGCTGCTGCTCGTGTTTGTTCACACATGTTCTCAGAGCTGCAGGTCGTCTCATCGCCTCGACACCCCAGAATCCCGTCAGACCGCCGCTCATGTGACCCCCCTTAATCTCCTGTGATTGACACCTCTTAAGAACATCTCCTGCCCTGACGGATGAAACTCCGACTGGCTTCGGTTTTTCTGCAGCGAATCGCCCCGAGGCTGCAGAGTGACGACGGTCCCTCGACTCGTCTTCATCCAGACCTCTGACCTTTGAAGGCCTGACCCCGGATCAGTTTGCTGAGGACGCCGCGCCGTCGTAGGAGTATGACTTTAAAAATTAATCTTTCTTTTTCTCTGTGTGTAATCCACCACACTTCTACTTGTTCCACTGCCCCAAAGCCATGACAAACCTCGACACACCGTCTGATTGACTGCTCGTCTCCTCAGACTATGATCCAACAAGGCTTCTGATTGGTCCTCATCATCAAACATCCCACGGTCCTCTTCTTTTCTCAGCCCCTTTATTCGCCCCTGTTTTATCCTCTTAAGTCAACATTAGTATTTGCAGGTTTCTGGTCATATTTGTTAGGATCTGCACCAAATCGTACCCTAGAGATCATTTGTCTCTGCCCCTTGATCTACTCCAAGACTTCATTTGTTCTGTCCTTAACTCATGCCGGACTCTTCCACCAGATGTCGTGGAAACCGGTTCTATGTTTCCCCCATCTGCATTTATTTCTGCATCCGCACCAAAGTTGAATGGTTTTGTTCCTGGACCATGAAATCCCTGTAGATCAACGTGAAGATCGACATCGGAGACCAAAAAAGTCAGATCTTTCTTCACCATCCCACCAAAGCAGGACAGGTGTAGATGGATGTGGACGCTCCCGTTCCTCCTCATTCTCATCTGCTCCCATTCCTCCTCATCCTCATCTGCTTCTTCAGATCTGAGGGAGAAACACAAGACAAGTTTAGAATAATACTTTTATTCAGTGAGTCCATCCATCTTCTTCCTCTTATCTGGGGTCGGGTCTTTATTCCAGAAGTTCTTCTCCCAGTAACACTTTCCAGTCCCTCCTGGAGGATCCCGAGGCGTTCCCAGTCTACATGAGATATGGAATCCTCCAGTGAGTTCTGGGTCTCCTTCGAGGTCTTAACAGACCTCCAAAGTACCAAAACTAGACTAAGTGTTCAGGACCTCGCTGGAGGAGCTGGATGTGAAAACGTCCCCGTTTGTTTTCCCAGTAGCAGATGGAGGCCTGGAGAACATCGTCTCATTTATCTTCTGTTAGACAGCATTACTTTACAGAACACGCTGCAGCAAAGAAACAGTTTGTGAGGTAAATAATTTCCATAAAAATACGTTAGCGAAGAGATCAGCTGTTAGCTCTCAGAAGAACACAACATGAGCTCGTTATCTCTGGACGCTCTGAGCTTGTTTGGATGGAGAATCAGGTGGAACAGAGTTTTAATCTTGTTGCTGTGCTTCGACATCCAGTCCTCTGTACTGTGTTTGATGCTCTGCCTGTAAAGTGTGTGCGTCTCAGAGGTGTAGTAAAGACGGGGAGTGGTGGTCTGGGGAAGGAAAGTCAGACTAATGGATGTTTTACTAATGGGCAGCAGCAGTACGACTATTCAGGCAATTAGAACAGGAAAGAGAAGGAGTGAGGATCAGTGATGATGGACCTGGAGTTACTGCTAGCACTCAGACCCCTGAGCTAATGAAGACAGAACACACAGCATCAGATACACTGAAGGTTAAAGTGATTCCACTGAGCCCCAACGGACGCAATCAAACAGACCAGAAGAAGAGTCTTTAAATAAAATGGGCAGAAAAACATAAACTGTCTTCTAGCAGGACGCAGTTGTGTTAAAGGTCACTGATCACATCCAGCGTTGGGTTAGCAGCAAACGTAGCTTCAGGATTTATCAGGAGGACGTCTGTTCTAATCCAAACTGTTTCACTGTATGAACCTGGACTGTTTCACTATATGAACCTGGACCGTTTCACTGTGTGAACCTGGACTGTTTCACTGTATGAACCTGGACTGTTTCACTGTATGAACCTGGACTGTTGTGGGACCTTTAGGATGTGTAGTAGAACACAGAACATTCATTAACATTAGATCCTGTGGGTGTGTCATTGGAATCATCCTGTCTGTTGCTAATGAGTCAAAGCTAACAGGAGACTTCTGCAGTTCTAAACTTAAAACTTGTCTCCTAGTTTTAGTACAAAGAAGGAATCTTAAACTAGAAACACAATAAGTTTGAATGACATCAACTTTATTCCAAGGCAACAATATTCTGTAAGATTTTAATTCAGCAGAAAAGGGAGATGAAGATGCGTTAAAGCCATGGACAGATACAAACCCAGTATGCAGAAGCTGAACAACGGATAAATTTAATATAATCTGTGAGTCCAGTGTTCAGACCACATGAGTCTCCAGCAGCTCTGCCTCAGTTTGGTTAACTGAGAGCTTTTGACACCAACTTTCATTACAGGCCCTGAAATGCTGGATGCAATTTTAATGAAGCCTTTTCATAAATAAACTAATGAACCACAGAGTCAGTTAGAGCGCCTTCTTCACACTGCTGGGCAGACGAGTTTGGAAACATCTATCTGTCTTATTCTGAGGATATTAGCATCAGAGGAGGGTCTGTTCTGGTGGGATCGTCTGATTGGATCATGAACGAGAATTTCTCATATAATTTAATAATAACATGGCTTTATGTTGACAGGATTCATCACTGAGCCTTCAGTACGGTGGCTTAATGGTTAGCATTGTGTTCAAATGCACCGAGGGACCTTAGTAGTTTGCATGTTCTCCTCGTGTTGGTCTTCATGTGTCTCGCTCAGTGTCAGCTGGGATAGGCTCTATCTAATTTCAACGTCCAGCCCGTTAGCCGCTAGTTCAGTAGCTTTACGTTTCCAGTTCAGGACTGTAGAAGGCAAGGCTGTTGCAATGTAGCAGCAACCTCTAGTAGCCTAGGCTAACCCTGCCTAGCCTAGCCTGTCAAAATATTATAGTTATGACATATCCTGAGGGATCAAGAGATGGATTATTAAAATATTATTTTAATAACTATTTTCAGAAAATAACATGGATATGTAGAAATAGTTAAAAATAATACTTGCAAATTGATTAATCTGCTAATTTACTATTTTTTCATTGATTAAATGAAGCTGTGTTCAAAATTAAGACTAAATAATTATAAAAAAGTGCTTTAATGTTTACATTTTTATGCTCAAATATAATTCAGGCTATTTGAAGTGGTTTTAACAGTTTATTTGTTTGATTTTCTTTGTGTTTTATTTATGTCATCTTTTATTACTTTTATTACTTCATTCTTTTTCTGCATCTGTTTTTATCATCAGCTGTGAATCTTGTTGTTTTTCATTTGTCTTGTATTATTTGGGCCTTATTATATTTTTGGAATGATCTCTGACCTATTTTAAATAAATCATATTAAACATGACACACTTATCTGTAAATGCTTTGGATGAACTGTGTCGTCTTAAAGATGATGTTAATCAATGATGGATGATGGATTTAAGTTAAACAGAAAAAAACTAGTCAACAAATGTTCCCAATAAAAACCCTGGAGACTCTCAGATCCTGCTTATAATCTGTTTGATGTTTTGATTAGAAAAGGTTGTTGAGCTCATTAGTGTGTGTGTGTGTGTGTGTGTGTGTGTGTGTGTGTGTGTGTGTGTGTTTCTGTAAATGTTTGTGTCTTAATTACAGGGAGGAGGTATCGTTTCTTCTTCTTGTCAGGAGATTTGCTCTCTGGCCCCTTCAGTCTGTCTCCGTCCTCATTAAGTGAACATCAGGTACTAATTAGCGGCCCTCATAAATATGGCACTCTGCCAAGTGGTGCTCCCTGTGAACTGTGCCTCACACTGCCCCCTGGTGGTGGGATGGACCTCTCAGCGTTCCCACAGAGCGGCCCACCTCTGCCCTCTGGTGGCAGGTGATCCTCAGTGAAGCTGATGCTTCAGTAAAACAGCAGACTGGGAAATATAATTAATATGAATATACTATTAATATAATTAATATGAATATACTATTAATATAATTAATATGAATATACTATTAATATAATTAATATGAATATACTATTATAAGTTTCATGACATGGTAATAAACCAGTTATAAACTGTAAATTAAATATACAGTACTAGGATAAAACCCTGCTGCAGGTAGTTCACTGTAAAAACAGGAACATAATGTTCTGTAATTACAGGAAAATACTGTCAGTAAAATAAATAATAAATAATAATTACTGTAGATTACAGTAAAATACTGTAAAGTAGATAACAGTACACAATTGGTGAGTTAATTATTGCTGCAGTAAACTGTTAAAACTGTTCCATAGAATAATGTTATTGCTGCATATTAGTGGACTAAAAATACAATACGTGTGTTAGAATGTTTTAATGTGAGGTTTTAGGTAATATTAACACTCTGGGGTCTTAATTGATGTTATTTTTTTTTCAGTGTTCTGGTGCCTCAAATATCTTCCTGTTTAAAGAACTAAATTCAGTACCACAGGTTACAGGAACATAAAACTTCAACAGAATTTAAATTCATAAAAGTCTTTGCTTTTCAACACAACAACACAGCTGATGATTGGAGGACAACCAATAAATTAAATATACAGTAAAGAAAATGTGATGGAATGAAAGCTGTAGTTTACTGTGAGACCAAAAATACATAATATATAAAATAACACTAGACTAACTCTATTATCTATGCATTCAGAGCTTAAGACTACATTTCCCAGAAATCTTTAGGAGGAGTTAGTTAAAATATAAAGTGTGCAAATTTTTAAAATGGCCACAAAAATCAAAATGGTGGACTTCCTGTTTGGTTTAGGTCATTGCCCCAAGAGACTTTTTTGCTGGCCTAGGTCGGTTACATATGTGAACTGAATTTCGTTCATGCACGTTTAACCGGAGGCTGGGGCTGCGTTTCAGGGGGCGCTAGCAAGCCATTTGCCACGCCCATTTCTAATCACTGCATATTACTTAAATTTCCCTTACTGTTGAATTTTCTGCCAATTTTCAAGAGTTTTTGATTTATTTTCCCCAAAAATACGATTAATTTTAATAATTCCTTGCAGAACAATTCGGTCCTCAAACCCTTAATAACTTCTACATTTCTAAGCAAACTTTATTGATAATTGTCAATATCCAAACATGTGAAAAAGGGGGCGACAGGAGTGTTTTATATGTAGAGGAGTTAAACAGGAAGGGAGCAGATGTTCAGTGTTCAGACTGGTGTGTGATCAGAGCTGCAGGTAACGTTCCAACAGCTGATAGAAGCATAGAGACGTTCTGTCGTCACTGCTGAAGGTTGAACCTCCTGAACAAACTCTCCTCTCATGACTCACTGCTGCATCTCCTGCCAAAATGCTCAGAGGGAAACCTTAAGCCCTGGAGGCCCTGGGTCTGGTCTGACAGGAGGGATTTACATTGTGCAGAGAAGAACATCTCAGACCTGGAGGCTGGAGAAGACATCACTAAACCTAGAAACCAGGAACTAAAGTCTCTTCCTTCTTCACATCTCCTCTACTCTGATTTAATGGCTTTTGACTCAGCCTCAGTTGCCCCTCCCCCTTTTAAAGCTGACCAATCAGGCTGACACTGAGCTCAGGTGCATGAACACAGGTGAAAGAAATTCCCTTCGTTTGAGGTTGAATTCACAAAAACTGAGTCCTGCAACTGACTTTAAGAAATAAATGTAACAGAAAATGTCTCCAGTTAACAAACAGGTTGTCTGTTTAGTTCTCTGGCCTCTAATGTTCAAAATTATTACGTCTAAACACCAAATTTAAATCAATAACTGATCTGTTGGACTGACGTCTGTATGACCAGCAGCAGAGTTTAGATTTCCTCTGCTGGGTCTCCTGGTTTTTATAAGAACATGATCAGGTCAGGTTTACCTTCATAGATTTACTTTATCAGTAGAGTCCAAAGGTTTTTCTGTTCAGGTCTAAATTTACATCAGGGCTCCATGAACTCCAAGACCTTCACCACTGCTGACCCAGAAGCTCCAGAAAAGTGGGCTCCAGTAGCTCAGAACCATCTAGATCAGACCCAGAAGTTCTGGATGCTGTTCTGTGGAGCCATGAAACCAAACTGGAACTTTTGGGGCCTCTGGGTCAGCGGTATGTCTGGAGCAGGTTTGCAGCAGGTAAAGCAGGAATATTCCAGACTAATTCCACACGTTTTTTTCTGTTTCCTCTTTAAAGATTAAAATGTTCCCTGTGGTTCTCATGACACAGTGCCGTTGCAGAAGCAATAATTCTCCTGTAATAGATAATAAATATAGATCAACTCACAGGAACTACTTTCCACCTGGGAAATAGTCCCAAACCTCCATTATCCTGATGATTTCTATCCTCCAGAGCCTCTGACTCCTCCCTGTTTCATCCAGCAGAGGGGGCTGTGACCCAGTGGTAGAAGGTTCATCAGCTGAGATGTGTTTGTGTTCAGACTTTCTACATGATGCTGTTTGATGGACCTGCTTCTGTTTCTATTTGACAGAATATCATAATTCACCATTAGAGGGCTGATCATCGTTTCCATCACCGCCTGGCTTCACTTCACCCAACGAGAACAAGTAAAGACAAAAACCACGAATCCCTTTTCACCCAGAATCCACTTCCTGTGGTCTCCTCCCATCAGGGGGGAGGAAAAGTAGAACGACTCACATCAGCGAACAACAGTCACACAAAAACTCACATAATATAACACACTAGTGTGGCTGCAACACGTTCTACCCTTCATCCCCTTCATCTTCCTCCACAGCATCCATCAACTCTTTATTTGGGTTAAATATCATTCATATACATCTATAATAATAATAATAATAATAATAGTGGAATGATGACATCACACAGCATTAACATGTAATCTGAGTTTCTCTGTTTTTGAGGAACAACTTAAGATCCTCCTTCTAGTGAGGTTCTCCCTCAGGAGGACAAGAACCCTGGTTGAACCAATGTAGCACCGTCAACCTCCATTGTTAAACCTGCGTGAAAAGTTACCATTGCTAACAGCTGCTGCTAACGGTAGCCTTAAAAATGGAGAGAGATATGGAGACTTGTTGTTGCTGTTGTCTGTCATGCAGAAGTGACGTTGCTATACCAACCACTGGTGAGCTTACGTCATTTCCAACTTCCTGTTGTCGGTGTGAATGCAAACAGAAAGAGGCTGTTGAACTATTTAGGAGCCTTTTTACACAACGACTCGTTTACGTGAGAACGGCGTCTTTTAGGGACTGAAAACGAAAACTTTTGAAAATGCCACCATACCGTTGTCGTGTAAACAGGAAACCAATGAAACCAATGAAACCAATGACGACACCGCCCAGCTTCTTGCATGCCTATGGTTCCTGTCAGCCTTATTCACCTGCAGACAGCAGACAGCTACTATGGCCAGAACAACAACAACAACAACAACAACAAAACAACGTCGGACTGTCTGGTCCTGTTTGTGCTGCAGACTCTGTTGAGTTCATTAACGCTCCTCTGATGATGCTCCTCTGCTCGGTCACAACATGTGTCTAAATGTTGACAGTCCTGGTTCTGACATGTTTACACATCTCTGCTGTTTAAATACATTTAAATGGAGGATATTTCTATAAAGAGGAGGTCTCCCTGTTTCCATGGTAACACGTGTCCATGTTGGCTGGAGGGATGGGATGAGTGGTGGAGTTGAAGAGGTTAATGGAGGAGGAGGCATTTTGGGATGAATAGAGTCATACAACGTTGTCATGTGACAAAAACACGTGTGTGTGTGTGTGTGTGTGTGTTGGTATGACGGAGTGTATGGATATGAATGGAGTGTTTGGACAGTCAGTTAGCTTTAGCATCCATCCATCACAGTCTCATACAGTAACTGTCAGCATGACGCTGGTCAAAGGTCGCAGCGTATCGCCGCCATTGTTGCTCTAATCTCAGAGAAAACAAACAGGACTGAACCAACAGCCCACGCATCACCTGTGTGTCCGCTCTGACACACCTGCATCATCAACACACTGTAAAACAAAACATACTAAATCAGCTCTGACTCAGTTGCTTCATCCATTCAACCATTTACCAAGTTTCATAGACATCGGTTCAGTTTGCTGCTGACAAACCAACCAACCAACCGATGTACGCGGTGAGAACAGGCCGGTTGATGGAGGTAAGAAGCAGCTGGTGTGTGGTGTTGGTCTGGTTTCAGACCTCAGCTGTATGGCGGCCACAGAGCTCCACAGCTCAGGAGTTTTCCACTCACTCCTCTTCTCACTCATTACATCAGCTTTCTCTGAGTGGGCGTCGGCGGTGACCTCACTACTGACGTGTGCCGACCTCTATAACGGCGCTGACTCTGTGCTGAGCAATACTCTGCACACAATGCACATTTTATAGTGATTAGTGGTGTGACGTACGATGAGGAAACGAGGGGTGGAGGAAGAATGAGGGAAAGTGAGAGGGGAGAGGGGGGGAGAGGGGAGAGGGGAGACGAGGCTGCTGTACAGATTTCTATAAAATAATCTCAGAGCATCAGAGATCAGATTAATCATCTAAATACACAGTTAAAAGCTTTCAGCTTTCAAGATTCACCCCCATCATAGATCAGGTTTATTGATTAAATCTGCTCTTGATCAGCTGTTGACAGTTTAAATAGATCAATAATCAGATATTAAAGTGTTTCCTGACTCTTCAGTCTCTAAATGATCCAACCCTTAATGACCAGCGTCTCTAGTTCTCTGTAGACCCTTTAGCTGCTCTGACCTGCTGCAAACCTGATGCAGATCCAGACTCCAACTTCTGGCAGCGTTCCTGAGGAATCTTAGCCCATTCCTCATGGACAAAGGCCTCCAGTTCTGGAATATTCCTGCTGCAACCACCTTCTTCAGATCCCACCAGAGGTTTTCTATGGATTCCAGTCAGGCGACTGTGACGGCCTCTAGAAGGATCCAGGACTTCTTCTGAAACCAGGCCTTGGTGGACTCTGAGGTCTGCTTAGGATCATTGTCCTTTTGGAACGTCCAATGAGGGCCGAGCTTCATCTTCCTCACAGATGGAGACGTTTTCTTCTAGGATTTCCTGATCCTTGATGGAATCCATCTGACCCTCTACAGGCTGCAGGTTTCCAGTGGTCCAGGAAGCAAAGCAGCCCCAGAGCCTCACTGATCCACCGCCATGCTTCACTGTAGGTAGGCTGTTCTTTTCAGCACCAGCTTCATTCTTCCTCCTCCAGACATACCGCTGATCCAGAGGCCCCAAAAGGTCCAGTTTGGTTTCATGGCTCCACAGAACAGCATCCAGACCTTCTGGGTCTGATCTAGATGGTTCTGAGCTACTGGAGCTCACTTTTCTGGAGCTTCTGGGTCAGCAGGGGTGAAGGTCTTGGAGTTCATGGAGCCCTGATGTAAATTTAGACCTGAACAGAAAAACCTTTGGACTCTACTGATAAAGTAAGTCTATGAAGGTCTCAGTGTTTTAATACATCTGATCTGTAAATGATGATGAGGATGATGATGATGAGGATGAGATTCAGGTTGGATCATTTAGAGACTGAGGAGTCAGGAAAAGGAGACTTTAGGTCAGTTTTGGGAAAAAAACACTTTAATATTTAAATTGTTGTTGATTGATTTGGTTATTAACAGCTGATCAATAGTAGATTTGATCAATAAAGCTGATATATGATGGGGTTGAATCCTTTTGCTTCCATGCTGGAGGATAAACCTGACCTGATCATGTTCTTATAAAAACCAGGAGACCCAGCAGAGGAAATGTAAACTCTGCTGCGGGTCATACAGACGTCTGTCCAACAAATCTAGGACCTGTTTAGTGACAGTTATTGATTTAAATTTGGTGTTTAGACGTAATAATTTTGAACATTAGAGGCCAGAGAACTAAACAGACAACCTGTTTGTTAACTGGAGACATTTTCTGTTACATTTATTTCTTAAAGTCAGTTGCAGGACTCAGTTTTTGTGAATTCAACCTCAAACGAAGGGAATTTCTTTCACCTGTGTGTTCATGCACCTGAGCTCAGTGTCAGCCTGATTGGTCAGCTTTAAAAGGGGGAGGGGCAACTGAGGCTGAGTCAAAAGCCATTAAATCAGAGTAGAGGAGATGTGAAGAAGGAAGAGACTTTAGTTCCTGGTTTCTAGGTTTAGTGATGTCTTCTCCAGCCTCCAGGTCTGAGATGTTCTTCTCTGCACAATGTAAATCCCTCCTGTCAGACCAGACCCAGGGCCTCCAGGGCTTAAGGTTTCCCTCTGAGCATTTTGGCAGGAGATGCAGCAGTGAGTCATGAGAGGAGAGTTTGTTCAGGAGGTTCAACCTTCAGCAGTGACGACAGAACGTCTCTATGCTTCTATCAGCTGTTGGAACGTCACCTGCAGCTCTGATCACACACCAGTCTGAACACTGAACATTTCATTATTCTCACATTAACTGGATATGAATCCGATGTCAGACCAAATGTGAAAGGACTCAAATCTGATTAGAGATCAGATTTTTAGTGTTCAAACAGCTGAGGATCAGATTTGTAACGATGTAACTTTAATGTGAGATTTAATTCATGAAAAGTAGTTTAAATGGAAACTTTTGAATAAAAGACAAATAAATAAATAAATGACTAAAACTGGAGAAAACAGATCCTGGATCAGCCTCTTTATCCAGATTGTCTCTAACATTTGATGGTTTCTTTACTGGCCGTGTCCCATCATCCACTGGGTTTAATGGAAACATTAAAGATGAATAAAGTTTATTACCAGGACAAACACTGACGCACAAACTGACGCACAGCTCTGGCAGCACAGACTCACAGCTGATTGATCCCTCTGACTCGTCGTTTGGTTGCCGTTGCCAACAACAGCGGTCTGATGGTTGGCTTCAGCCAATCAGGAGTCTCCATTAAAGCGAGGAATGCTGTTTGTGATGTTGCGTGCAGATGGTTTTGTCTTTGCTAGAATTCGTTCAAACATGTGACGGCATTGTCTCAGCTCTGCCCTCAGGTGGCTGCATCAACATCCAATAATGATGTAAATTATAGGCACTTATCAGATAATACTGACACGTTTGTTTGTGTCTCTGCCATAAAACCGAACCAGGACCGACTGGAGACGCCCTTCATTCAGCTGCAGACCTGATCTGTGCATCGACCGCAATAAAATGTATTTTTACCTCCAGAGAGGAGCTGCTGTGTCCTCGTCTGTCAGCCGGGGGGGGGGGGGGGGGGGGCTCCATCCAGGGACACGTCCATCACAGTCTGGTGTAGATCTGGTTCTTCTATTGTAAGAACATTTTCCCTGATTGCTTAAACCAGTTTCCACATATTTGGTGGAAGGAGTTCAGATTCAGACACCTTCATTATTCCTCTGGGACAATTTGTTAACATAAAAACACAGACATTACATTAATGACAGAAACAGGAGATGTGTGCATCAAGTCTGATGAAAACATATTGCACAGTTTTTGAGTTGTACCCCAGAAAACCTCATCTGACAGGAAGTTCAACTCGTAATCATGGAAACGAAGAAATTCAACTACAAAAAAAACGGGAAATATTCAACAGCTTCTGAGTTCTGCTCTGGAAACGAATCGTGACAGAAGGAACCGGTTCCTGTTACGCCTTCGTCTTCACGGCGACGGATAAAAAAATGAAACCGACTTTATCTCCACCAATGAGGTTCTGACTCCATCAGAGTTAGCTTGTCTGTTATCAGGATTTAAAAGAATCCTGTCATGGATCAGACGACCTGCTGGACGTCTGTGATCCCAGTTTTTCAGTGGGTCCCTCATCATTGGTGCTTTTACAGTTGATGGAGTTCTGCTGTATTTTCTGGGAAGCTATAGATATTATTGCAGCTCTATTATTTCTTGTGATGTCATTCTTTGGGGACACTGGATATGTCTGTGGTGCCAATAAAGCTTGTTGAATTGAACATTACTTCACAATGGAAGTAGAAGAACCACAGCGAAGCTACAGGGAGAAGGAACCGAGAGGAGGCACAGGTTTGGACCGGTACAGTTCCGTCTGTACCCGTCAGGAACCCAAAGGTTTGTTCTGTTGGATCCTCTGAAGCTGAAACATCTCCAGGTCTTTCAGTCCATCTAAGAAACATCCTCCTGTTTATTTCATAGGTTCAGGGAGTCTGGTGTCGGCTCCGGTCCACCGGCCAAAACGCCTCATCTCACTCATTATTAATGGCTGTCAGTTCATCACCTAACAACACTGGAGGTGATCAGCTGCACACAGATGATGGCTCACATGTCTTCAAGGGAATCCACACCTCCGACAAAGATGAGGCTCCTTTCAGACGTGTCACTGGTTGATGTCTACCCATTCAGAGCCCAGCAACGCTCACTGTTATTGACAAAACTTTATTGACAAGAGGACTTTTCATGCCCCTCCCATAGAGGACACATAGTTATCCTCGTCTGTCTATATGTATGTGACAGGTGTGACTGGGGGGTGTGGTCTGTCCGTAGTTCCACCCTAATGGTGTGCATCTCATAATTGGTTTCTTCAGTTTACTTATTTTAAGGTCTGTGTCCAACCAAAGCATTTTTTCCTGAGGCTGACGTTACGCTACAAACAGCAGCATGACGAGGCGCTGAGCGTCTTTTCTGCATGTTTGGTGGGTTGGTTTTTTCTGGTCATCGAGAGTTGAAAAATGTTCAACACAGCCGTCCAATCACAGCGGAGGAGGGGTGGGACACACAAACCTGCAGGTCTGTCCTCTCGCCCTACGACCTCCAGCCTTCCCTTCATCCAGAACCAGGACCAGAGCAAGTCCTCTAGAGATTAGATGAGTTCAGATCAGATCAGATCAGATTAGATTAGGTTTGTACACGTCAGAGTTTTTCCAGAATCAGGAGCATCTCTGTATTTGGACACAGATTTTCGAGTCTTTTCTTCTTTCCAACATTAAAACATTTTCATTAAATGTGATGGAAACATCTGATTTAGCGCTGAGGTCATTCAGGTGAGATATCATCTGATGACATCACACATGAACCTCCTCTGAATGTGAATGAACACACTGATCGTCTCAGGTCTCCTGTCGGTAAATGAAGCACCTCTTGGCGGTCATCCCGTCAATAGTGCATCGTTTTACTGTTGCATTGTGGGCCGCCGAGCTCCTGTTGACACTCTGAGTGTCGCGGTGGGGTGAGTTACACTGGTGTGACACAGAGACACCATCCAGAGAACCTGATGCTCACAGATCAGTGGAATGATAGGAGCTGCCTTAACGGAGATGGTTGGTCCAGATGAACGTTCGGGCCACCAGACGATTGGCTCAAAGTGATTCACGACTCCTCTAGAAGAAACAATGCTGACTCACATCAGGAAACCATCTGTTGTTTCAGTTCATTCAGATAAAATATCTTTTCTTCTGTGTTGTTATCAGATGTTTGTCAGAAACTCTCAGAAACAGGAGGGAATACAAAGAAGCAGGATGTCGTTCACCGATTACTACAAAATATTATTTTACACATTTATTCTACATTTATCTCCTCTTTTATTCTAATATTCCTTCTGTCAGCCTCAGACTTTAAACCCATTTAAGAAGCAGAACTATTGGTTCTCAGGAGGAGAGAGGAGTTTAAACAGGAGATATAAACAATTAAAAGAGACAAATTCACCTTTTTCATCTCCAGGACAAACAGGAGCCTCATTTTCAGAAAGCTGTTGTTATGTTGTATGTAAATACCTTTAAATATGTAAGGGCTGTGTCCTTAATCCTCTGCCTACCTGCAGCCACAAGTCTTTTGTTCACTGTTTAATATTTCATATGAATTACGACCTGATCAACAACCACTGATGACATGACAGCAGACTCAGAACAAGGTGTACAGGTTTATATTACAAACACATTCCTTCGCCAGCGCCGTCGGCATTAACACAGCAATCAGGAAACAGTTAGCAGACCACGCCCACATAAATGACTTGAACAAATAATACCGTTAACTACTTATCCATATTAAACAGAATCATTTACATAGAAAATAAGTATCCATACAAGAAGTAGTACAACTGGAACAAACAGCCATTAAATTTAAAAACATATTCAGTTTAAACAACATATTATTCAGTTCAGATGTCAAAGTCATTAAAATATATACTAAGAATAAAATTATAAGAGAGCATCTGTCCATTTTACATCATACATAATCGACTGTGTGCTTGATTATTTCTCACACCTTAAATAGAAAATAAGATATGATACTAATAAATATGATTTAATGTGGATCTGAATTATTATCACTTAGTGGTAACTTAAGTAGTCCAGGTTCATGGATTCAGGATCTTTTTTCATGAACTTCTCGATAAATGATTTATGTTATAAATTTAAAAAAGAAGAATATTTAGTAGACTAATATTTACAGATTTGGGGATGAACAGTTATTTTTACTATTTAAAGTGAAATATTAAAAACTAGGCAGCACTGAGAGCTCAAAACTCCATCACAGTTCCTTTTCTAAACAAATCTGTAATGGAGCTCACCTCCACAGGAGCCTGGTGCCCTCTGCTGGTCGGAGCTCTTCTTCACTCTTCTCCCTGATGAACACCTGGAGCAGGCAGCCAATCCTGAGCCAATCAGGCACCACCTCTCCAAAAGATCTCAACAAACAAACTGATGAATCAGAAACTCTTTAATGATGGAAGTCATTTAAAAGTTTCTGTTCTTTTTACCTGTTTTCTATGGATTATGTTAATAAATGTTTGTTATTGATCATCTGTCTCTGAAGCTTTCGTTTGATCTGATTTGAATCTGTATTTATTATTTATCTATAAACCTGAATCATAATAATAATAATAATCGTTTTCTTCATATTATCTGGACACTGACGCAGCTTGTTGCAAGTATTCGTGGCGTCTCTGTGAACCAGGTGGCTGATGGGACGGCGAGGGTTTCACTGGGTTTGTTTGGAGGTTTTTCTACTTCACACCAACAAAGAAGAGTTCAGCCCACCTCCCCCTGTCACCTGTCCCCCCTGGTTTCTCCCCCTCAGACAGTTGGAGGGGTAACCTGAGACGGTGGGAGCTCTCTGTCCTCAGGGGTTAAAATAACAAGCAACAGTCTGCTGTTTACTGGGCAAACTGGAGCATCGGTCTGCTACTGGGAGAACAGGAGAATCACTGGGTTTATGACGGGGCCCACTGGTGCAGGTTGGCTCAAATAAAACAGCATTCAGCGTGTACTCTACCCCCTCCTCCCTCCCTCGCTGATGATGTCATCAACTCATATCTCACCTGAAGGAATTCCAGGACGTCCTGGAAGCCAAATATGGTCACACATCCTGCAGGATTATCAGTAGGTTGGAGGTTGCGACACACATTTCTGATTTTCTGTCTTCCTGCTTGAGTTAGTAACTTCCGGCGTTAGTCAGAGAGAAACATGATATGTGTTAGTTTGATTGGCTTAGTATTATCAATAGTTATTATAAATCTGAATCAGTTGATCGCTAACATGCAGCGAGCAGCGAGCAGCGAGCATCAGAGCATCCAGCTATAGAAGATGGAGCCTTAAAGATGTTATTGATCAATTTTTATCAAAATTAATATTTCAAAAACGAATATACCCACAGAAAGGAAGACAAGTATCAAATGTCCTAAGAAGACATATCATGTTTGTGAAGTGATGATGGTAATAATATGAAGTCCAAAATGATTTATTTCTGTGTAAGTGATTTTTGATTGGCTCTCAGCAGCGTTTGTGAGCCAATAGTATAACGATGTTTGTTTTTTGTGAGGTTATTTTATGACATTCTTACTTAGAAATCCCTGATTGTACTTTTATGGTTTCTCAGTGCTGAGTGTTGTACAGTTATGACTGTAGTCTATGATAAACTGTCTGACCCCTCTATAATCTATACAATGATTGCAGCAGTGATCAGTGTGTCACAGCTCTAAACTAACAAATCCTAATTTACTGTTAGGGGAAGTGAGGCGTCATCAGCATATGTGATAACCTGTGTTAATATTCAAGTATGAAGAGATTTTTCTAACCGTGGTTTCCTTCTTACAACACTGATTCAGTCATCTCCTCTTCTCTGGGGTATAATCACATCATTTCATGTGGTTTTATGATCAACTTTATTTATATAACAGGAAATTGATATTGCTCCATTTTGTCCGTCTCTGTGAGTTCTCTGGAAACGTGTCAGATTTCGTACAGAATGAACGCAGAAGACTGCGTCTCTCTTTAATGTAGAGCATAAAGGGCCTTAATGGGGTTGTGTACCAAACTTGATATTTCTAAGGGAACCAACCAAATTATGTCGGTATAAAAACTCTATGCAGATGACAGTCGCTGTAATATCAGTGATGTATTAGAGACATAATTAGCATCTGTAACGTAAAGCATTAATGGGCCTTTTACTCTGGTGAACTAAAACTATCTTGTCTAGTATCTTAGTTTAGTTTATATGTAGTTTATATATGACACCGGTCTGTTGGTGTATCACCATCTAGGTCTGGTTTACTCTATGAAGAGTTTTACAGCAGCTGTTTTAAAGGGTCTGACTATTCATCACCATCATTCTCAGTCTAAAGATGGAAACAGGCTGCTTCCACAGCCTCTCTTACCTTATTAAAAACCCTTCTTCTTCCTCCCCTCCTCCTCCTTGGCGTGGCCTCACCTCTGTACATACAGCCCATAACTTACACAATGAAGTATGAACTGGGATCGATGCCCCTGCTCTCTCCTCAGAGGAAGGTAAACACAGGCATCATTCCTGAGAACAATCGGAGGCTGTTGTTGGCAGGTTCCTCCCTCAGTCAATAAGTCCAAGCAGCCAATCCCAGGCCTTCATTTCACAGGTTGACACTCACCTCATCACGATCATCATTATCTTTACTGTCCATGGTTCATTTCTTACCCCGGCTTTTTTAATCCAACGTTAAATAGCAAACGAAGCAGGCAAACATTACTCATCACAGATTTAAGTTGTTACCACCCAACATCTGATTAATGTTCATGTCTGAGCTGGTCAGCCTGGTGTACCTGGATGTACTACAGGAAGTCAGGTGTTCTTCATGTGTTGGTGCAGGACGGTTGATGTGGTGGATGCAGCGCTAGAGTTAGCATCCAGACACAATCCAACAGTTTATGGTCACTTATTAAACCTAACAATGTATTTATTATCATTTATCATTTATTTTAATCACCATCTTTTCCTAACTTAAAGAGACATTATCCATCAACAACCATCCTGATAGAAGGGGGGGGGCTTAGGATCAGACTGAATCTGTTTCTCCGTCTGTGACAACAACAACTTTAACAGAGACAGTCGTACCGTTTTTTTCCTCATCAGACGTGTGATTACTTTATAAACAAACTGTGGCTTTAATCATTGATAATGCAGTGGGGGGGGCATTAACCTAAAGTAACCAAAAACCTACATTTAAACCTCTCAGTGATGTAATCCTGCTCAGTTATTAGGCTCCACCCTGTCCAACTAATGGCTGTAGCTCAAAACAAAGGTGAATGCAAAGCGGCGTGGTCATTCTGCCTCCCTCTGAGGAACACCTTTTGTCTATAATCCATAAACTACCAGCTCAGAGGACCAGAAATATTCGGGGCAAGGATCCAGACATGCAGGGCTGAAGCAGCGGCGGTCCACAGGACCTACAGGATGGAGCCAAAGCTTTAGCACCGCCCTAAAAGCTGCTGTGTTCAGAGTCAGCTTAATAATTACAAAATACCACCGTTTAAATACTGCCTTCATGTCGCTCTCAGGATGTATTATAATAATTCTTTTATTTAATAAATACAGGCAAACAACACAAAATAAGACTCATCTACACAATATAATAACCTCACAAATAAAAGACAAAACAGTTTTAGAAACAGGCAAATAAAAATAAAAACATTAAATTACTTGCATCCCTTCATTAAACTCATTCAGTTGATTTATTACAGGTAAAGCATGTTTATATTTTTATATAGTCTCAGTTTAACAAAGTTTAGCTTCACAATTAGCTTCACCAAAAGTCTCCCAAAACTTTAGTTTATAAGCCTGAATTTTATTTTGTATTTGTAATTAGCTAATTATTCAAATTAGCTAATGTTAGCAAAGATGATGAACAAGGTAACCGTTACCAGTAGCATGTTAGCATTCATGCTAATGTTAGCACCAACTTCTGCAGAATTAAACGAGTTACGGTTCAAACTCAGCAGGTCTTTTTCAGCCCCATTAAATGGTGTCGGCTCTTTGATCACAGCTGGATGCTAATTACATTCCACAGACGTGGGCCAACCAGTGGGATGACCTACATCCGATCAGGAGAGCTCCTCTTGTTCACTATAGACAGAAACCACATCGGTGTAGAACCTTCTGATGTATAATCAGGTGACCGCAGTAAACCAACACCGTCAGATGATAAAGACTCAGTGGTTTGTTTTAAGCAATGGAAACTAAATGTTACGATCAGGTTCGACCAGCGAGTCCAGAGGGAACAAAGTGTCTCGTATGTTTCTGATCTTTACAGCAGAATCCCACTGATGTCACAGGAGGAAAACAGTTTCATAGGTACATTAGTAGAGTCTGATGTAAATAAAACTGATTACAGATGATATTAACTCTGATGTCTAGATTTAAACCTCTAATTTTATTAATTACTTCTGCCAAGGAGATTTATAACCCAAAAAGTTACCATGATGGAGTAAAGATGTTTGGTGTAGATTTTAGTCGCTGCTTGTTTTGTTTTTTTGTTTTTTTGTTTTTACTTTTACATCACGTGGTTTCATCCAGGAAGGGATGTGATGATGACGTATGACTGTTCAGACCACTGAGCAGGATGTGGAGGGACATACACCTGTGGATGTGTGTGAACTCTTTCAAAAGTGGAGTCGACTTCTATTAAATTCACATTGTCAGTCATTTATTTCAATCACTTTTTCAGAAGCTCTCCCCCCTGGGATCTGCGCCCATGTAGCCTGCATGGATTCAGATCCTATCCTCTCCAGAGACATGGGTCAGAATCATCTGGTCTGAAGTACATCAGTGATGACAGAGGAGGATTTATTCCTGTGGCTGTTTCCTCATTTTTTGGACTTTATTTCCTCACATGAAGAACAAATGATCTTTACATCTCTGACTGAATCTCTGTCATTACTGTGACTAAAGCTTTAAAATTGTTAAACCTGCTGGAACAAGCTATGAAATGCACAGTCATGGTACGTTTTATTTCCTGTGTGTTCATGTGTACACATAATGATCCAGAGGCCAGAACACCACAGGTGAGACGCCGACGAGGTTCTTTTAGGGGTACAATAGAACAGCAGGACTTCAGAGAACCAAAGTCTTATCTGGTGTTGTTCTGGTTTAACTGAGAGGATAAAGTACTGAAAAAGGTTCTGTAGGGTTCTGGTATCAACCAACCCAGCTGTTACTTTATGTCCCAGCTGACTAATTACATTATTACTACTGTGGAATACAACAGATTTTAACTGTGTGAACTTTATCAGCATGACTCATTGATTTCTATTTACATGACAGGAATAAACATTATTGCAAACGTTATAAATGGAAGAACCCAGAAAAATAAATAAGACGAAGGCCCATTTTATTAAAATATAAAATGATATTCAAACTGAAATCTTCTCATTATTGTCTATAATTATGAGTTGAATGTGTGTTTGTGGTTCAGGTGATAACACTCCAGCCCTCCAGTTATTTATACTCCTGTCTTTTACTTTCTCAGGTGAGTCCCTCCCTCCTCGCAGCTGATTGGACCACAGGAGCCATCCTGTGCCGTCATTGGTGCTCACGGTCCTCTCCAGGTAGCAGGTCCGTACATGAGTTCAGGTAGAGCCTCCTGTGGGTCAGAAGAGAGGGAGGGCCGTGGGATTATTCCGCAGTGTTCTGCTCCACAAAGGCGCAGTCAATCTTTTTATGCAGTTTTGACTCTAATCCACCTGAAGGTTATTAGTTTGATGGCAGCGAGTGTCGGACTGGCCATGAATGCGCCGCATGCGACAGAAGAACGGGCGGTTTTCACGCAGCTCAAGCCGGTGAGGATGTCTGGAGCGGACGGCGCTGAGGACGCGTCCGTGTTTGAGGACGTCAAACCCGCGGTGAGAGTCTCTGCCGACCCGGTGAACCGGAGCTCCGGCCTGTTTTCAGCTCATCATAGCTTTACCTTCACCTCCATCAGTTTCCTGTCTGCAGTCGGTGTTTCACTCCAAATTAAACGCTGTTTGAGGACAAACAACCATTTAATTACGCGGAGCTGCAGGCGGTTCGCTCCTTTTCTTGTCAGGCAGCTTTTCCCTGAGAGGAAGCAGCTCACCTGTACAGACAGGTTAAAGTCCGACACACACCTGACACGGCAGGTAAAGTTCACCTGGAGCTGTTTAGTGGCAGCTCAGGAATCAAATTTAAATTAAATTAAACTTTATTTGTAGATCTGTGATGCAGACAAAGAGAGATTTGCATTTGAATATGTTGTAATTACACAGAAAAGGTGATGCAACCAGTTTGACATGCTGGGTATGAATGTTTCAGCTGCTGTGGTCCAACATTATCAGCTGTTTTAATCCATTAATTGTCCTTAAATACGCTGTAATTACAGTTGTCTGTAGCCCCAGTGATGCAGGCTGTTGTAGGTGTGATGATATGGTGACGCTTTGAATCAGATCAGGCCTGTTACAGGAGAACAGTTAGAACCCTGCTGGTTTCCTTGAATTATGAGCCTGAGGATGATGATGCCAGTCATGGGATTCGATCACATGATGAAGGAGCAGGTTGACTTGAGTCGCATTACTCTCCACATCTGTCTTTGAATACTCAGCGCTCTGGTGCCTGAACGCATCAGGAAGTCTGTCCTGACCTCCCAGCAGACGTGACGGGGTACGGTGGCCCTGCAGGGTCAGAGAAACCTTCAGACAAAGTGGGGCCTCCTGACAGGTGCAGCAGACCCTGACACCTGAGCCTGAACCTGCCCCCTCCTCCCTGCCACCCCCCTGTATTTGACCGGTGCTGTTTTGGCTGATAGACTCTGGAGGTGTTGATGCAGATCTGATGCTCACAGAGCTTAAATCTGAAAATCTAACTTTTTCTCAGATATGAAATAAACCGTCTTTAATGTCTGTAGCTTCTTATTCTGTCTTAAAGTTTTCATCCTGTGTTGTGTTGGATGTAGAAAAGTTTTCTCTGCTCACGTTGCTGCAGATGAATGTGGGTCACAGCCCTTAGATTCTATCCTACATGAACTGGTTTGAGCGCCTGTAGGCTTCCATGAATCCCAACGTAGAGCAGCGAGAACCTGAACGCCAGCATCAGGAGACAAATCTTTGTCTTGTTTGCTGAAGATTCCTCGACATGATAGCTTCACATGTTTGTAACTGACAGGAACACGGAGCAGGAAAGCAGCAGTGAGTCAACCAGTCATAAAATGGCCAACTGCTTCTTGTTCCTGCCGCTGTAACACACAGCGCTTATGCAAAACACGACAGTGAAGAACAAAGAAGGCAGGTCGACTGAATAGTTCACCCTCAGGCAGAGAGATGCCAGCTGCAGGCTGAAAGGGTTAACTCACTCGTGATTGGCTCTGAATGTTCACGAAGCATGTTTCTCACACATTCCTCACTGATCACACGCCGTCCGTCTTCTTCTTCTGCTGTCTGTAATTTGGTTTTCAACAATGGTTTTCAGGCTTAAGCGCAGCACAAAGAGAGTAAAAGAAGTCTTTTTTCACTTTCTTGTCTCTGCTGTCAGGTCTTTGTGTTTTAAAGAGCGTTGAGCTGAGCTGGTGTCAGTATGTTGCCCGACCTGTCTGAGCAGGGCCCGCATCTTTACAGGAGGCCTGGAGGCAATGAGAGGACGACAAAGGCCGACCTCATGAGAAAGTCACAGCAGTGAGAGGCTGATGAGGCTCCTGAGAGACGCCGATGTTCTCCTTTTATCTGTTTTTGTGCTGGTTATTAACTCTGATCGCTTTTAAAGAAGCGCACAAATGTGATTCTCAGTAAAAACCGGATGATATCAAATGTTCTGTTGGAGTCAACACTGATGCTATCGCCTCGTAGAGTTGTCACAACAAACATGTCAAACAGCTGTTTGTTTACAGCCCAACAGACGTGGAGCAACATCAGCTTGTGGTCATGTTTGTGTTTACCTGACTCTCCTTTTGGCTCCGTTATGGTCTCCACCAACTCCTGGAGAAAGTAGAAGGGCTCTCAGTAGAGCTCATACCTCAGTCCTACATACGTCTGTTTAGCTTCCCTGACTCGTGTGCAAACCCTCTTCCTGGATCTGGTCCTCAGTCTGGATCTGCACCGGAAAGTAATGGATCTGTTCCTGGCCAAAAACCCTCCTCCAGGTTTTGGGAAATATTGTTTATAAAGTAATCCTGCAGGCAAACCAACCAATGATCCAGTTAACCAATCAATGATCCAGTTAACCAATCAATGATCCAATCAGTGATCCAGTTAACCAATCAATGATCCAGTTAACCAATCAATGATCCAGTTAACCAATCAATGATCCAATCAGTGATCCAGTTAACCAATCAATGATCCAGTTAACCAGCCCACCAATGATCCAGTTAACCAACCAATGATCCAATCAGTGATCCAGTTAACCAATCAGTGATCCAATCAGTGATCCAGTTAACCAATCAATGATCCAGTTAACCAATCAATGATCCAGTTAACCAGCCAACCAATGATCCAGTTAACCAACCAATGATACAACCAATGATCCAGTTAACCAACCAATGATCCAGTTAACCAATCAGTGATCCAGTTAACCAATCAGTGATCCAGTTAACCAGCCAACCAGTGATCCAGTTAACCAACCAATGATCCAATCAGTGATCCAGTTAACCAACCAATGATCCAGTTAACCAACCAATGATACAACCAATGATCCAGTTAACCAACCAATGATCCAGTTAACCAATCAGTGATCCAATCAGTGATCCAGTTAACCAATCAATGATCCAGTTAACCAATCAATGATCCAGTTAACCAGCCAACCAATGATCCAGTTAACCAACCAATGATACAACCAATGATCCAGTTAACCAACCAATGATCCAGTTAACCAATCAATGATCCAGTTAACCAATCAGTGATCCAGTTAACCAGCCAACCAGTGATCCAGTTAACCAACCAATGATCCAATCAGTGATCCAGTTAACCAACCAATGATACAACCAATGATCCAGTTAACCAACCAATGATCCAGTTAACCAATCAGTGATCCAATCAGTGATCCAGTTAACCAATCAATGATCCAGTTAACCAATCAGTGATCCAGTTAACCAGCCAACCAGTGATCCAGTTAACCAACCAATGATCCAATCAGTGATCCAGTTAACCAATCAATGATCCAGTTAACCAACCAATGATCCAGTTAACCAACCAGGAGTGGTCAGTCAAGAACCCATTAAATTTTGGTTCAGATCTGGACAGGGGGGGGGTAATGGGTCATGAAAACTAGACGGACGTACAGGTTGTTGGACCTTGGTGGAGGATTTTCCTGACTGTCGTTCTACTTTGTCAGTAAATAATCCTTAAAGGTAATAATCTGGATCTGTAGCGTTATGATCTTTATTTAGCTGCTTCATGCTAACAGTGCATTTAGAAATGATTAATGACTTATGTCATTAAAAACGCAGCATCTCCTCAGAACTTTGAGATCTGTTTCCTGTTGACTTTTGTGTCCAACAGTTTTATTGTGGAATGAATCTGCTCATGTTCCTCAGCAGTAATGGCAGAATAAGTAACTGATATGAAACCTGTTTCCAGATTCTTTCGTCCTTATATCAGCAGAGGCTTCCCTGTAAGACTGAGCAGAGACGGCAGAAGTTACAGAGTAACTCCGTGACGTGCAGACCAGGACCGGGTTGCCAGTCATGCCTAATGATTCCTGGAGATCAATACTCAGATATGGTTTAAACTGCATGCTGGGATTTTACTGGGACCTGGTTGTCATGGCAGCCTCCCCTCTGATGTTTTTCATGCTGCTGGAGGCTGAAGAGGTTCGGGTTTGACTGATGATTTGACTTGAGGGCAACAAACTCAGCTGATTTGCATGAGAGCAAATGTCTGCTGACGACGAGTCTCGGCTCGCACGATCCTGATAGGTGACAGGAAGAGTGATGTCATCATTGTTGTGTTCATTCTTGAGTTAATGGAGATCTTTAGTCGTTACTTATTAGAAATATGGATTAGATTTGATCAGATATTGATTTTGAGGCAACAGGAGACATTATGGTCTGTTTTTCTGCTCGTTGGTCCTCCTGTCTGTCGGTGGTGTTCAGCCTTTTTTTTTTACAGACGGGTACTTTGACTTTTTTATTTGTTGTAATTGTGAGATTCAGTCCAAAAATTAGGTGCGATGAGATCATAAAGTTGGGCTCACAGGAGAATCTGGCAGATTTCACCCTGATTCACTTTTCAAGGGAGAAAACTGGTCTTGACCTTTGGTCGGTCCCGATGTTGGGTCCAGATCATCTGGGCTGATGAAATGAAATGAAAACTGATTTTAGAGATTTTTACACATCTCTGATGTAAAGCATGTTTTAAATACATTTAAATAGATTATATTTCTGTAAAGAGGAGCTCTCTCTGTTTCCATGGATACCACGTGTCCATGTTTACTGCAGGGATGGGATGTAAAGAGGCATTAAGTGGTTAATAAATAAGCCTGTCGCTGCTGCAGGGTATCAGTTTACCAAATCAGAGATGCATCATTTGTTTGGATTGTTTGGTCTGCTGATGTCATCTGTACCCATCATGCCCGGCGGTGTTTCTGTACCAGACGACACACGCCGTCTGCAGACGCCTGTGGTCGACACACTCATACAGTGAAGCTGCAGAATGTGTTTAATGACTTCAGTCTGGAAAATGAACCAAAACAAAGCTGAAGCTTCTGTGGTGAGGAAACAACAGTCATTAGATTAGATATAGAAGGTCCATCATCATCATCATCATCATCATCAGCCGACATGTTTCTTCAGGCTCCTGGATCCCCCCCCCCCCATCTGACAACCACCTTTTCTGTTTAGAACATAAGTGTGACCAGAAATGAGATAAGAGCCTGATTAAAGGAAATCAGTCCTGAAATGATTCATGTTCACGATAAAACATTTTCATTATTACAAATAAAAGTGAAACTGATCAGTAAACCTGTTCCCATCAATCATTCAGGATGGGAACCTGTATATTGAAGATTTTATGTATGTGGGAAGGGTTAGGGTTTCAGTTACTTCCACTAAACAGGTTAAGTTTGAACTGATTTCTGAATGAGGGAGAAATCATATGGTAACCAATACAGAATAAACATATATAAATCTCTAACACAGGAAACAATAAAACAGACAAACAAACAGTTAATAACAGCACTTAAAATAAATAAGTGATAACAATAATAGACAGATTTCCACAAAACGTGGTAGAAGGTTGGTGCAGGGGTCAGGATAGAACTATTTAATATGCCATTCTAATAATGGTAAAAATGCTAAGCTAACGTCATCCTAGACAAACAAAAAAGCCCAACAACAACTTCAACAACAGCTAATTACATGATGATGTCATGAAGTTGTCGACACCTTGTTTAAAGTTTTCATGGAGGGTTCAACTCCCCATGAATGAGCATAGCACTGGTTGCAGATGTGCTAGCGTTAGCTGGATGCAGACATGCTAATGTTAGCTGCAGTGCTGGATAAAGTCATGCTAACGTTAGCTGCAGCGCTGGCTGCAGATGTGCTCTGTAACACCAACGTAATTCAGTCAGTAAAAATAAAAAGGTACAGCAGCAAATCTACTCTGATGATGAAAAGTACGTCTTCAGGACCCCAACAGACCACCTCACACCGGTGGACTCATTTAGAACAGTTTCAGTCTTGATGAGAGTCCAAACTGATCCACCAGATGAACAAATTCTGCTCTCATTTATTCAGCATCTGTATCAGCTGGTAAATCTGAAGGCATCATTTATATCTGGTTGTGTTTGGTGATCCTTAACCTTCTGACTTTGATTATAATAGATGTATGAATATTACAGAGGAGCTGAAGTGGATTTTGGCCCCGTTAGAGAAACTAAAAGCGTTGTATCTGTCCCTCCATCAGAAGCCATAAAACATCAGTCTCAAAGGTTTTGTTTTGCTCCGATGACCCCGTCATGATTTCTGCTCCGTTGATTCAAACCGGGGGGGCCTGACACATTATCAGTTCAGGGTTTTTATGGAGATCCAAAGGCGAATCCGTTTCTCTGCATTCCTCAGAGCCGTAAAGGAGAACTGGTTGCAGACGAAGGCATTTGTTTAGCAGTTAGCAGGGACAGGGTCTGATGAAGATGGCAGACCTTGTAGCTTGGAGGCTTTTGGGTGAGAGGAAGCAGAGAGGGGTCAGAGGGTTCTCTGGTTTTAACCTCTGCCCAGTAGGTTGTTTTCACCCACATCTGTTTGTTGGTTCGATAGTAAGATCAGACCAAAACCACTGAACCGATTCCATGAATCTCATTGGAGGAATAAGGCATGTGGCAGGAAGCAACCAATTAAAACTTGATTTTAATCCAGGATGTTTTCTAACTTTCTTAAATATGTCTAGATCAGGTGTTTCTCAATGTTTCCCCAGCATTTACTAAAGTCTAAGGAGGGGCGGGGCTTGATAAACAGACGTGTAGAATAGCGGAGGTACGTTAGGTGTTGCGCAGACGACAGTTGAAGTTTTGTGAAAAAATCTTTTGATTTGGTGATGTCATCACTCTAAAACATTAAGGCTGTGTGTTGACGATACGCATCACGACACCGGGATGATAGTTCAATACTTTTAAGAAGGTGATCTATTATTTCATTGGCCTCTTTTCTTTATGTTTATTCTAGCGGCATGCTAACTTTTCTCTTTCTCAGGGCTGTGTATTAGCAATAGATGGGGGGAGAGAGAGAGAGACGGGGGGATAGATGGGGGGGGAGAGGAAGGGAGGAACAGGGACACAGACATGTTCAACCACAACAACAATAACAGCTGTTATAATAGAGAGATTACAGTTTGTAGTATTTATAATAACTACTACAATAACAACACATATTAAAAATGATAATCATAATATTAATGATGATGATGATGATGATGAAGTCAACCATGGTCCCAGCAGTAGATTGGTCCACGGTGACCTGCGGGATGAGAAAAGACAAAGACTCCGGAGAAGAAGTCAAGTTAGTAACATGAATAAATGAGACATGAGTGTGTAAAGAAGAAGGGGGAGGAGCTCAGTGCATCATGGGAAATCTCTCTCTATAGACATTGTATTGGCCTATGTTCTTTTGTATTTATGCTAGCACTATTTGCTAACGCCTTCCCCTCTCAGTCAGGGCTGTGCATTGGCTAGAAGCTGGTGATGTCATACGTATCACGATACACGATACGGTTATATTTTAGTACACTGAGATATATTGCAATAAATAAATACGTATTGCTTCATGGGCCAGTGGTTTATTCATTTATGCTAGTAATATGTGCTTACTTCTTCCCATCTCAGTCATAGTTGTGTTGCAGGAAGTATCTGGTGATGTCATACGTATCGTGATGCAGGGGTTACAATTCAATATATCACAATTAGTTTTTAAATCTAGGGAAGCAAAGGACTGACATCACAGTGAATAAAACTTCCTGCAGTCAGAACAGTGGATCTGTGTTTATCACAGACCCTTAACATCCAATACAACTGTTTTTATTACTGTTGGCTTTTAGGGAAATAAAATAAGGTGTTTGCAGGAAACAAAAGGTGAACAAAATATTATCAGTAAAGATGGACAGAAACTGTTTTGTTTTTCTCTCTGTGCTTTCTGCCACAGAGGAGCCTTCAATCCAATCTTTATCGATATTGTCAACAGAGCGGTTCCCCGGGGCGGGACTGTTACTCGTTTCACATCAGACAGAACGAGGTGGAAAGAACGTTTCTAAACTCATCTGTGGACGCAGACCTTCATCACAAATCTTTATATTTTACAAAATAAGTATAATAAAATACCCGACACATCAATTATTTCTTGTGAAACATGCTTTTATTTGTAATTCCTGGTGTTTGGTGACAAAGTGCAGACTCAGCATGAATTGAAGTGTAGAAGCAGACCAGATGTTTGCCTGAGGTGGACTCTTGGCTCTGAATGGGTTCTATGAACTGACAGGACTGTAAAATGGATATAACGGTGTAAAGTACACTCTGTGTAGTAAACGGGGCTCAAACACAGGAAGGTCCTTTAAGGATGATAAAGACTGGAAACTCCCCCCTCCATCCCATAAACATGAAGTGAACTGATAACAGGCTGTTATCAGGCAGACGGATTCATAGCGGAGCAGTTGTACATGTTCTCCAATTATTAACCGACAGAGTCTTGGCCTGAAGATACGCTGGACTCCAACTGATCCAGAGACGGTTTGTGGTCCGACTCGTCTGCTGTGAGGCGTTTAATGGGCCGCGGATAACGGGACGCTTTAAGACCGATGACCCAGATACGTGGCAGCAGTTAAATATAATGTGAACTTTATATGGACTCTTTTCATGGAGGTCAAACCTCTGCTAAGACTCAATACGACCAATAATCATTTCAAGGTTTTGTCAAATCAGATCCTGCAGCTGATGTTTATCAGATTAAATAAACAAACACAATAGATTTGTTTACACAAACAAGTATCTGTACAGAGAATATTTTGAAAGAAGCTTTCTGAATGTTTAGATTCCTATAATCCATCGATTCTGATCGACAGCATTGACGACTGTGTTGAACCCGGGTCATAGAGCACACTATGGTGATGTCACCTTGATGACATCACTTTACTGTGATGATGTTAAATGAGGTAACCCCACCTTTCTGTTTCTGGTCTACAGAGAACATCTCAGCTACCTGTAGGGGGCGGTGTCATACTGACCCCCTCCACAAAGTGGTTTTAATCCCGATCCGGATCTAGATCCCGTTGCATGTCTGGGTATTTTAACTTTAACCTGTTATTTTTCTTTTCACCATGTTGGTAAAATGTTAAAGTTCTCACCTCTGGGTCACCTGGTAGAGCAAACAAACAAACAAACAAACAAACCTGTGATCACATGACCTCCTCCAGCTGTCGTTAGCAGAAGTTACGATTTCTGATTTTAAAGGTTCTTTTAACTTTAGTTGTCAATCATGTGTGCAGAGATGAATCTGTGTCAGTCAGAAAAATCAATCATTTTTCTGTGGGATTCTGTTGTTTTCGTTCATCTCATCAACATCGATTAATGAGCGAAACCAACGTTCCTCTTCTGGAGCTGCAAACTGTTCTTTAAAGGTCCAGATTTAAAATCATAGATGTAGAAACATGAGATTAAGGATCTGGTTTTATAAGTTAGTTTTTGCAGTTTGCATCATCTGCATGAACAACAGACAAACGGAGAACGTGAATAAAAAAACCCGATGTGATCCAATCAGAGACGGCTAGCTTCCCTCCCTTAGCAGTGGAGGAGCTATTAGCATCCTCGTCACTGGTAGCAGGTTCAGGTTGGGTCTGGTTTGCTCTTTGGGGTCAACGTTTGTCCATCTTTGGTTTTGGGGAAGTTTTTATTCCATGTAACGTTCCGACTTCATACCGACTTCGTCCAGGTTTCTGTCACTCAACCTGTCTCCTCTACTTTGCTCTGTGTGTCTGTGTGTGAAGCATGGATAAGCCACGCCCTCGGTAGGAACACCAGACCAGAGCAGAGGAGAGTCGAATCATTGATCAGGACAGCGAAACGCAAACTTTAACCAAACTCTCTGCTCATAATAACCAACAACTGTTGTGGCGTCTTTGGCTGTTTAGGGGCTTTAATTGTTAGTATTTCTTTTGTTTCCATGGTTACATGTTGGGTTTGGTCCCATTCTGTCCCAGATGAGGGATTCTGGAGCATAACTCAAAAACATCTCCCGTCTACTGGAGAGGTGTGTTTTGATATTTGGTGGATTTTATGCATTTGACTGATTGGTGGATCAGTGAGAAATAGATGAATGTGATTGGTTCCCTCCTCCCTCCCTGGCTGCCTCCCTGTCATCACTGTGAGGATCAGATTTCTCCCCCTGGTCTATTTTTACCTGTCAGTGTTTAAGTTTCACCATCAGCCTTTGTTTTGTTTTGTTTTCTTTGCCTTCATGCATCCAATCACTGTCATCTGCCACGCCCCCGGAGGGAACACCCATGTCTGTGTGCAGCGTGTCGTTGGATGAATGAATACATTTGCTTTCTTGCTTGTTTGTGTGTGGTCTCTGCAGCAGACGTTCAGCAGCTCGTTCAGCGACGCTCCGCTTCGTGGACTTGCTCCAGTTCATCAGGATGTGGATCAGATGACGTCAGAAACAAAACAAAATACCTGCACTTAATTTTATTCCACCTGTCTGGTCTTATTCCTTCAAAAAACTTTATTAGAACACTGTTTGCACACAAATAAATGTGAACAGATCTGACAGTAACAATGACTGTCTTCAGAGTCTGCCTCCACCATCTCCCAGTCCTCTGTCCCATCAACAACTCAATGGTCCAGGTCCTCTTATCTGGGATCAGGTCAGGGCGGCAGAAGGCAAACCAGGTTCTCCAGACGTCCGGGGTATCCCAAGGAAAGTCCAGATGTGTAACTACTCCAGTGAGTTCTGGTTCTACCCGGAGTCTCACCTGGAAAACCTCTAAAGGGAGGCCCCAGGAGGTTCCTGGTTCTTAACCAGGTGTTCAGGACTATAGGTGAGGGTTGGAACAGAGACTGAGGTAGAAGATGACGTCACCAAGGCTGACGTCTGATGTTCAGACTGCGCTGACTAAACAGAAATGTTATTAACGTTCTGCTTAAGAGCTGAGCTGCACCTGCATCAAACGTGAGATGTAAAAATCATCTCCTTCTCCCTCTGGACATGAACTTATCACCTCCTGTATTTGTATGAGGTATCCAGGATCATTAGGATCATTAACACCAAATGTTCTCCAGTATTTGCTGATGTAACCTGAGGGTCTGCTGTAACTGATCACTGAACAGTAATCTCCAAACTCCTCTCCAGCTGTCAGCTCCTGCTCTTGGCCGTTTGTCAGGGCAGTGAGCTCCACTGGGAAACAGGAATGTGAGGTATGAAGGAGGGAGGATGATGGAGGAGGAGGAGGTCCCGGTACCAACATCTCTCAGGCTTCCTTAATAGTTTTCCCTCCTTTAATTACTCTGCCATATCGCCGTCATTAATCTCACCAGATCCTTCCAGTTGTTAAACAGATCCTGAGCCAAACAGGAGCTGCTGCTGCTGCTCTGGATGTTCTCCCAAAGATACCATTAAACAGGTTCCTTCAGTGGAGACACAACCCCAAAACCTGAATGAATTGTCCTGTACAGAAACAGTTTACTAAAACAAATCTCAGTTCAGTCACTTTCTTAGTTTACAGAACATTTCTGGAGCTTCAGTCAACAGGTTTACAATTTCTCCTTCCTCAACAGCTGAAGAGGATGAAGTCTTTTAATAAAATGACTCCATGCAGGTCGTATGGCGTAACTCAAGTCTGCAGAAGAGCCCAGGCTGATTTAAAAGATGTTACTTACATGCTAAGCTAATAGCATCAATGCAGGCCCCTGTCTTAGGAAGGTGCACGGCTGAATGAGACCAACAAGAAACTGATCAATTTCTAAGCTAAAAGCTAAGCTAAAGGTTAGCTACGCACCAGCTAGGTATGCAGAAACCTTGAGTCCTCGTCCTCAGACAGGTTCCCCCATCCTCATCCTCAGCTGTTCAGGAGAATCAGCAACACTGTTGACTGTGAAGCTCCAGAAATGCTGATTTTCCATCAGTATGACCTGAATGTCATTTTCAGGTCAACTGTTCCTTTAAGTTGATGTGTTGCTCCAGTCAGACATGTTGACTTCCTCCTTTAACCCTCTCTCTGATTTGTTCTTTTCAGACTCAGCTGGAGTTGGACAAATATCTGCCCCAGGTCAGTCCTCTGCTGAGTCTCCCCACCGACTCTGGAGACAAGAAGTACAGGCGAGAGAGCGCCTCGGTGGTGGACGAGTACTTCTCAGAGGACAAACCTGTGGCCCCCTACAGCCTCAACATCAACGTCATCCTGCCCAGCACCACTCACCTCCGCACAGGCCTCTACCGACCCAACACCAAGACCCTCACGATAAAGACAGAGCCCGGGCTGGAGGTGCCCTGCTCTCTCACCACCACCACCACCTCCACCCAGGCCCTGCCGGACTTCACCTCCGTCTTCAGCGTGCCACCTGTAGTCAACAACGTTTTCATCAAACCAGACATGAGCTCTGGAGGAGTGGTGAGCGTTCCCGCCGGGAACCAGCAGCAGCAGCCTAGTCTGGACACAGAGCTTCACATCGGACCCCCGGCCCCCCAGCAGCAGGTCTACCACATGCCCATCACCAGCTGTGCTGACCTCACCATGACTCTGTCCAACACCAGCCCAGCTGCACACGGCCCCACCAGCGCCAGGACCATGCTGAACCTCGGCAGCGTTGCATTACCAACAAGCAACGGCAACTACATGATGGCAGAGCAGCAACTCCCGCAGCACCATGGTTACTACCAAGCCTCTCCAAACAGCTCGTCCCAGCACACAGGGCCCCACAGTCTGCCGCCGTCGCCCCCAAACTCTCAACCAGGGAGCCCAGACGGCCAGGCTGAGCTGTTCAGCTTAGCGGTCCAAGCTCCGCCTCCATACCAGCAGCGTCTTGGAGGGATCAAGATCACAGGGTTGTCCCCGCACGCTTTGCTGATGACACACGGCCAGGGCATCCTGACGGGTCCCAAATACAACCGACGGAACAACCCGGAGCTGGAGAAGAGGAGGGTCCACTTCTGTGATTACCCAGGTAGGAACTCTCCACCCAGGAGACATGAAATTCTTAGTCCACACATGTTTCTGGAGCTTCACAGTAAGGCTGTTTGATGAGTCTACATGTCAGTGATGCTACTGTTTGCAGCAGGTACCACTAATGAACTGTGCAGGGCGACAAAACAGGACGCAATCCAATATCTGCCCGTATTATCCTTCCATTTTTAACACAATCAGCAGATTGAGTCCTGCACCATTCACATGGTGAATGAGCAATGTGTCAAACTGAAAACTGGAAAAAGTGATTCAGATCTCTTGTGAAAACAGTCGTTTGCTTCATGTGACCCAGTAGTTTCAGTTCTGGATAGTCTGAGGCTGACAGCAGCAGAGGAAGATCAGAATAATGTCTGTCGCTCTAGAGATAAAACTGACTTCATGCTGTCAAAAGTCTCTGTTATTCATCAAATGTCAGATGTAAAAATCCCACAGAAAAACAATCCAAGCTCTCTTCACGGCGTCCTATAGGTCGCTGTGAGTCACATGATCTGGTGAGAGGATGAGGAAGAGGAGGGTCTACAGATTCCAGCAACATTTATCTACAAAGATATTCATGAAAACATGACAGAAACACACCAGCGTGTCTGTAGACCAACCAGTCGCTTCAAATTTCTGTCTGCTGTTGAGTAAATAGGCCCAAAGCAGAAACACATCTGTCAGTAAAGCTCCGCCCCCATCCAACAAACAAGGAGGTTAATGAGGTGAGATCATTCTAATAGTTTCTGTGTCTGGGCTGTAAACCTCCTCCATCTGCAATCATTTATCATTAGTAATTTATGACATCATCAACATAAATCTGATTTTCCATAATGGAGGATCTGGATCTATTTTCTGGATTTATTTTCTATTGATTTTCTTTCTAAACTACAGTTCTAACTCTGATCATTGATGGCGTCTGCAGCAGTTTGGTTCTCGGTCCCTCGGGGGTCGGGTTAACCCCGACTCTGAAATGAGTCGTTTAGCTAAGAAAACAAAAAAAAACTGGTCAACAAATGGCTCAAATCTTAGACTCTAAGTTTCAGTTAGTGAACGACTCGTTAAACTGATGTTTGATGGTTTATTAGAACCAGTTTGATCATCAGCTGTTTCTGTGTGACTAACTGGTCCCTGTATATCCCAGTATAGTTCTCTGTTTGTCCTGTTCACTGTGTCACAGGTGAAAAACATCCAGAAACTGCTCTGAGAACAGCTTTATGGCCGAGGTGAACTTTGTGTCAGGTGCTCATCTTCTTCTTCTTCTGTGGTTTCTTTTCAGGCTGCACCAAAGTTTACACAAAGAGCTCTCATCTGAAGGCACACCAAAGGACGCACACTGGTAAGAAACCAGTCCTCAGTGGCTTTAACTGGAACTACAGTATGGTCTGAATACTGGATTGTGATTGGCTGCAGGCTGTGAATTAATTCCTGTTAATGGACACCTACTCTGTAGGTCACTGTTCTACATTAATGTGCTGGCAGCGGAAATACAGCATAACATAGCATTAGCTTTCTGACTGATAGCTGTCATTAACTTTGAATCTTGCTAGCATAACGTTAGCGTTCTGACTCATAACTAAGAGGCCTATATCTTTGGTTTATTACACATGCTGTTCCCACGGCCTGATATGAAATGGCGTATGTTACAGAACTAAAGAGGAAGTAGAATTATGTGAACTAGTCTGCCATTGGTCTGTCGTCTAGAGACACATTTCACTATAGGGTATGCACTTGTGTCAGTCTCCTGGTGGTAGACGCCCCTATTAAGACAGGACCGTCTCTATTCTGGTCCATGTTTGTTCCCAGAGTCGGTCTTGAAGCTGTTTTGTTGGGATCTGTGGTAAAACTCAGATCACCTTTAGTTCATGAACTAGTTGGAACTGAACAGTTTTTTGGGGACTCTTACTGAGTGGGACGTCCGATTCTGTGACACAAACACTTTGCTTTATTTAACACCCCTGTTGAAACCTGACCTGCTTCCTCGTCTGTTTGGTAGTCGATGTATTTTTCATTGCAACCTGTTTGCTTCATTGTTTTGTGGATTAGTGAAGCTATATTTTTATTTTATGATTATTTGTAAGACTCGACTCTAAGTGGCAGACAAACCTACAAATACCAGAAATATACGACTTAACATCCTGTTTTATGTTAGAAATCAGCTTCTCTCAGTTACAGCCTGACGACAGGAGTAATAGAAAATAATGAAAAGAAGTTTTTAAAATCTGAAAATCCTTCTTTGTCTCACAAATGTTTAATGTCTATGAAGAGCTGGCAGCAGCGTCCCGTGGAAAGACATTTATTCACCAGTCCCTCCAGTCACAGTGTCACCACTGTAACCATTAAGCTCCCAGTTCATATAGCCTATTCTGGCACATACAACCTGTCAGTGTAACAGGAAGAGGAGGAGCAGCAGTGGCATTAGTTTGCTCAGTGGTTTCTGTTTTGTCTCTGCGTGCTCGTACCTGTAGCCTCTCCAGAGAGAACAAAGAAGGGAGGAGGGAGGGAAGAGAAGAAAAGAGGGAAGACTTGCAGCGAATGCGAAGGCCAAACCAGTTCGTCCTGCTTTTCAGTCCCTTCACAGAGGATGGAGGAGGAAGCTGGGACGTTTGCAGAATGGGGGAAGGCTGGTTTGTTTCCCTTCTGTAAGATGAAACGTGAGGCAGCATGAGACCTGGATTTTGGAGATTTACTCATGCGATAAAAACCTCCTCCAATGTGAAAACTGTGCCGAGTTTGCAAATGCAAACAGATCTCTGTGTAGTCATAAATAGATAAGAGGGAACTTTATGGATCCCAGTGGGGAAGTTGGGCTGTAACAGCAGCAGGATACAGAAGACAAATAGACTGTAAAATATGCAGTGAGAAGGTAAACAACAGCAGAACGTAGTAGAGATTACATAAGAATGGAAATGTGTTGGAGGGAACGTCGGTTCGGATTAACACACGGATCAGTCTGCTGGTCTACGGCTCAATAGTGTTCAAATAAAATAAAAACTTAGCAGCTCGTCTGTCCTGATCACCTTCAGGGTCTCCTGTCAGAAAACACAAAGTATTAACAGTCACAACACCAGGTGATCTAGATGGTGCTGCAGGTGGATGGATCGTACCAACAAACTGGGTTTTGTGTCCCGACGTAGTTCAGTCGCTGTTAAACCACAGAAAGGTTAGTAGTTCTCAGGTTGCTTTTTTAATTGTTTTACAGGCATAAGTTTTTAACTATTCATTTGTGCTCAGGAAAAAAAAAGAAGTTCAACCCCATCATTATTGGTCCTGATCTCCAGGAAGGGAAACAATGCAGTTAGACTCTCTGAAAATCTCCTCAGGGTTACTGACTTGGCATCTGTGTCTCTAGTAAAGCAAACCGCAGACGTTCCTCTGTGAATCAGAATCCTGATTGATCGCTGTCTTCACTGAGCTGATAATCACACCACATTTAGGTGACAGCAAACCTGAGGCTGAATCCAGGGCTCGTATTTAACAGCCTGATTTACTCATTCTGGTCACTCAGTGCATCTCAAACAGGCTCCACTGCCAAAACCAGGCTTGCCGAGTCTTGCTTTGCATTCAGTTGATGATGACTCATGAGTTAGAAATGTTGAGCTGACTTATAATTTCAGGAAATGTGTTTTCACAATGAACTAAACCCTAAGCAGAGTGTGGATATGTCACAGATCTGATTCTCTCATTACTGGACTGTTGATAGGAGTTATTCTCCAACCTCCTAACTGTGGAGTGTCTCAAGGCTCTCTCTGAGGACCCTTTTTTTTTAGTTTGCATCTGTTCTTCCTTCAGGACAAATCATCCAAAGCTTTACTTTTTCTGCCACTGCAGATAAAGGTTTCGTACGACCTCTACTTTCAATGGTGTCGACCAAATCACACAATACTACTGAGCACAGAATAATCAGTTTTTGCTAAACTTTGGCTACACTTTTCAAACTCTATGCAAACGACACTCTCTGTTATATTTGTAATGGACGACACGTCTCGCCTGAGGAGACACCGGGTCAAACAGTGTAGCTAACATTAGCATGTCTGCAGCCAGCGCCGCAGCTAACGTTAGCACGTCTGCAGCCAGCGCCGCAGCTAACGTTAGCACGTCTGCAGCCAGTGCTGTGCTTGTTCATGTAGACCCTCCATGAAAACTTTAAGTGAGGCGTCAACAACTTCATGACATCATCATGTAACTAATTAGCTAGTCGGAAAACTTGTTAAGAGATAACTGGATTTTTTTTCTTTGAAGACATTACCTTAGCATTTTAACTAGCTTTAGCCTGAACACACAGCCAGCCGCTGACTCCGTCTGAACTTCCTTAGCAACATGCTAATTAGTAGCTAAAACAGTCTGTGAGATTTTTAGTGTGTCTGAAACCTGAGGATGAAACCAATAGTACATGTGTACTATTTACAGGAAATACCACAGTATTCAATCACTGTGGTAGAGACAACAACAACATAACAACAGCTGATGTTTCTTCTTCTTCTCTGGATAAGACAGATTAGATGCTACTAAGATGTATTACTGCCCTCTACTGGTTGTTATTAATGATCCTTTACTGAGCTGATATTCATCAGTTTCTTCATTTCGTCCAGAGGTGGAGTAAAGAGTTCAGAGTAAAAACAGTTTCTCCAAAATATTTGGTGACTTTTTTAAATCTGAGATTACATTTTGTAACTACAGAGAGAGTAAAGTACTGAGTATAGTTACCATTACCCATTCAGAAGTGAAGGGTATCCAACCTTTAACCCATTAACATCTGATGGATATTTTAGTATTGTTATTGATTTCATGTTATTTATGATGTATTTAGGTTTATTAAAACTGCATTATGAAAGCAGTCCCTTCCCGGTTTCACACCTAACAGATTGTACAGTTTGTACTTTTCTTCCATTCGATGACTTGCAGAAAGTTACTTTATCTTCTCCAGAAATGATTAATGCCGTTGTCTGTTTGCCTACTTGAGTCGGTCCACACCTTCAGCTCATATGAAATGTTGCAGCCAGTCTAAAATACGTGGCAAGATAACATATGACGACCTCATTACACCGGTTCCAGTTGATTTTTTATTTCTTCTTATTGCCTGGCTCCAGACATAGTCACTGTATTCCTCACGTTGATTCCTGATATACATTTTATACATAGTCAGGGAAATGAACCCACTATGAAGCAACCTTAAAGAAAGAAAAGAAGGATCCTGGATCAGGACGGGGTCTTTCTGACACATCCTTCCACCAAGTCTGGTGAAAATCTGTTCTGGTTTTTGTGTAATCGAGCTGAAAACTGGGGTTAACACCACCGGCTGGTGGAGGTAACGTCTACATGTTGAATCAACAGTTCAGAGAACCTGAAATGTGGTGAAACATCCTCCCACATTTATCTGGCTGATCTCACTGGAAGTCTGATGACTGGTCATCAGGAAGTTGTGCAACGAGATGATTTGATATCATTTGGTGACCTGCTGTTCAGACGTTTATGTACCAATGAACAGTGTTTAATGTGGAGGTTCCTCTCAGATGACACCCCCCCCCCCATCATACGAAGGGTTTAAACTGTGGTTTCCTCCCACAGGTCAATAATGGTGTTACCGTGTTTTTGTATGTGTCAACACTGTGACCGGTCTAGTGTGCAGCCAACATCCCACGCAGTGCATGCTGGGACTGGTTCATGGATGATGAGACACAGGTTCAGAGCCTCTTCTTTAAAGTCTAAGGTTCTGCTGTAAACCTGCAGACAAACAGGCTCAACAGGCTAGAAGAGCCTTCTGGTCACATGATAACCGGGGGGGGTATAGGGAAGTATATTTACTCAAGTACTCAACATAACATGAGCACTTCAGATGGTACAGTACTTCTACTGCACTACATTCAGGATGTACATCATGTTTGTTTGTTTGTTGGTTGCTGTGTTAGCAGATTTGCGTGTTGTGTAGAGATGTGGTCCTTTGAATGACGTCGTATCAAAAGTATACTTTATACAAGTATCAGAGTTTAAAATGATGGCGTCATGAAAATCCAACACTGCATTCATTTAAAAGCTTTAGTCAGAAATAAATCTTCAGATTAAGATTTTATATATATATATAAATTTAAAAAACGTATGAAGAGATTATAAAATATGATGAAGTGTTTTAGTCGTGGATAAAAAACTGACAAATCAGAATCCAGATTAGCTGGGTGATGACCTCAACCATTCATTACTAGAGGTGACAGATTGATGGATGTAGCCTGTTAACTGGTGATAGGACCGCTGGTACCAGAACGGTTCAGCTCCGATACCGGACCACTGGTTCTGCAACATCAGCAATTCATCAGCTGGATTTACTGGGAAAAGAATCAGTAAAAAACATTCAAATCTGGTTTGATGGATGGTTGTTATAAAGAATAGGTCGACATCACCCCTTATTATTATTGTTATTATTATTATTATTATTAGTATAGTAGAATTTGGGCTCTGAACATAAAACCGATGTGGATGAGTTCATCACACCACAACAATCTGCCCCCCCCATATGAGGGTCAGCTGTGACCATGGCCAGCAGCCATTTGAACTCTGCAGGTTGACTCTTTTTTAATAGTGTTAAGAGTGTGTGTGTGTACAGTGCTATCAGGCTGATTAGGGAACCCTCCAGCCCTCTTCACAAACACTAGCTGATAAAGCTAAGAGGTCCACAAAGAGGTTATGGGCGTCCTGGAGAGCCAGAGAGTGTTTGCTCTTCGCTCAGTAAAACCAGTCACAACATCTTATTGACATAGTCCTGATGTCGTCCGTCGGACAGTGTGGAGTTATTCCTGGCAGGAATGGTTTGAATAGAGGAAATGATTTATGAT
Source organism: Chaunax sp. Z400 (assembly GCA_037577475.1). NCBI lineage: Eukaryota > Metazoa > Chordata > Actinopteri > Lophiiformes > Chaunacidae > Chaunax > Chaunax sp. Z400. Next base: position 25,998,905 of record CM075201.1, read on the forward strand.
GAGGTCCTCTGTGAATCATGATGATGATCTGGACCCTCAGAGTCTGGAGTTGTTGGTGAACTTCCTCTTTTGACCCTCTCGTAGAAGACCATAAACCATAAACACCATATGAATCCTAACCTCTGACTGAGCTAACGTGTCTATAGACCATGGACTGATGTTTATGGTGTGTTCACACCAACCCAAAGATATCTTTTCACGTGACCTGATCACATAATAATCATACATAAAACGCTGCAGGTAGACGACGTTATTCAAGTTATTCCCATCTTGCATGAGTTGAAATTTGCGTGACGTGCCGCGAAAGCTTATCGGTATTGAGATTCTCCAGACGCCAAAACTGACCCACAAAGGCAAAGTGCAGGATCTGCAATTTTTGCAAAATTCGCTTTTTTTGCTCCAATCAGAAATCTTCTCTTCAATCTATCTGAGTCGTTCTACGGCCATATTGGGGTTTTATTTAGTTTTTGCTGTTCGTCACTTTCAGCGTTTCTGCAGATACTGCACTTTGGCTTTGTAGGGCTGAATAGTGATGTAAAAATGGAGGACAAGCTTATTGGATAATGTTGAGAACCACGACATCTGTGACTCCAGAACAAATACAGAAACTGTTTACTTCTGTCAAGTTGAGCTAACGTTAGCAGCAGCTCAGCTCGCCATTAAAATCTGACGCAAAGTCAAATTTTAATATCGAAAAAGTTTTTAAAGACACTCGTTTCATTGAAAAATTTATATTTCAACAATTTCTAGGTTTATAATAACTTATATTTATGATCAGTTTATGTACTTTTTGTGTGGACTGCCCTTTATAAGGACTTGATTTTTATTTTCCTGAGGTTGTAACTGTAGTAAAAAGGAATCAGAGTAGTTCAGATTTCATGCAGCAGGTTTCCTCCTATAGAGTAAATATATACGTTCCTTAAACATCAGAAACAAAAGCTTTTTGTCTGACTGACCTGTAGCTCTGACATCTCTGTGTTTGTCCATTAATGACTGTGACATATTCATACATGTATTAATGTGTGTTTCAGACAGAGGTAATAGTTTAGTCACCTGATCAAACATTTATTTCATACCTGTGTCAGTGAGAACAGGTTGGTGACGACCCCAATCGTAAGAGAAAGGGAAGCAACATAAAAGCAGCAACACAGTGATTTATATAAGTTTAAGTGATTTACATAAGGAATATTAACGGACTAAACAAGTAGAGGGGGAAGGGCAAACAGATGCTGTTTAGATCGGAGAAAATAAAACCAGAAGAACTGAAACTGAAAGAAACAGAACAGCAGCCCTAACCTAATGAATCAGGTTTATATAGATCTATACGGAACGCAAACCCTGGGAATAAAGAACACAACCTTGGTTTTCCTACCAACCATCGTACCTTGGTTGGTGGGTTGGTTTGATGATTGGTTGGTTGGTAGGAAGGTTGGCGGGTGGGTTGGTTGGTTGGTAGGTAGGATGGTTGGTTGGTTGGTGGGTTGATTGGTTTGTCATCAGGATTAAACCCACGGAATCGATATCCAGTAAACTTGGTTGGGGGGTGGATCTTCGGCCAGAATGGACCGCATTAAGTGTTGGTGCTGAACCAGATAAAACTGATAAAGATAAAACTAATGCTTGAAGCTTCAGTCTGGTTTTATCACTTCATCACAGACAGGAAATAGATCAGACCACAACTCATCTCTCTGCATTAGACTGATGGATGGATGGATGGAGTGTGTGGTTGTGTTCCATTTTGTTTGCAGTTCTCCTCAGATAATAGCTGGTCTAAGTGAAGCTTTGACCCAACAGTTCAGCTGTAGACCAAAACCAAACACACCTGCACCACCCTTTCATATGGAGACCTTTGTCCTCCGCCTCGACACACATCAGGAGCGGTTAGACAAGAAACAGGATATGGTCCTGATAGGAGGCTCTGGTGGGGGGTCACCTGGTGCCTTTAGACGTCCAGAGTTCATTTGATGGAATAAAAGCACAAACTGTCATTTAAAACTCCCCAGAACAAATGTTTTCTCTGTTTATCGTAATTTTCTTGTTCCTGTGCTCTTTGGACGCCTTCGCGCCGCTAATATCCGTCACTAGGTGATTGATGATCAATAGTAAAGGCTATCTAATCAGCGCTGACGAGGCCCACGCTGGTAATGAGCACTTAATGACCCAAAGAGCTGAAGACGGTCTGATAGCAGCGGATTTCAGCCAAGGACACAACTCAGAATGACAAAAACACGTAAAGACTCAACAACACAACAGCAGCATCTTAACAGATGGTGGACATTAAAAATTGAAATAAAGATTTTAATTTTAATGCTAAACTCAAACTGCTAATCATCTGAGGACTTCATTGACTTTGTGCTCATGCCTCGCATCAATTCTCAGACATTAATACATTCATTTCCACCTTGGCTATGAAAGATGACATTTTTTCCCTGTTTGCATACCAGCCTATTCAACGAAGCCTTTTCTCTGTGTTGATGATTAGCTCACTGTTTGGCAATAGCAGCAGAGAAATGTCAATGTTTGGGTGGTGTCGTGTTTGGCTCGCTATTCTTCTGAGCTCCTACAGGCTCTTTAATCTCACAGCTTCTTCTCTGGACCTGTCTTGTTATAAAAACAATGGGACATGCTTTATTTCATACATGTACGACGAGCAGGTTGATTATTACTGTCGATTTGTTTTATTTAGGATTATTAGAAAAGGATTATTTATGAAACAAAAGTCTGGTGACAATAAAACGAGCCTTGGTATAGCTTTATATGTAGAATCATTTTAAAGGTTCCACACATAAATATTTTTCACATTAAACATACTCTGAGTAGTAGTATTTGATATCATACTGTACTTGTAGCTAACACTGTAGCTAACATTAGCACGTCTCACCTGAGGAAACACCTGGTCAAACACTGTCTGTCGCTAACGTTAGCATGTCTAACCTGAGGAAACACCTGGTCAAACACTGTCTGTCGCTAACGTTAGCACGTCTGCAGCCAACGCTGCAGCCACAAACGAAATGAGTTAAATACAGACAAAGATAGATTTAGAATTTTTTTCAAATTCCAATGTCTGTTTAAGGCGAACATTATCCAACCTACTGGCAGCTCTGGAAGCTGTTGTTGCTGGAACATCATAAAAAAAATGTCTACAAAAAAAGACACAAATGTCATTTGTTGTGCGTTTCTAACGCTCCGCCCTCTCTTCCTGTCTGTCAGGTGAGAAGCCGTACCGTTGTACATGGGAGAACTGCGACTGGCGCTTTGCCCGATCGGACGAACTCACCAGACACTACCGGAAACACACCGGAGCCAAACCGTTCAAGTGCATCGCCTGCAGCCGCTGCTTCTCACGCTCCGACCACCTGGCCCTGCACATGAAGCGTCACCAGAACTAACACACACACCTGTACATACAATCACACACACACACACGGAGCAGTAGCCATACATGAAACAGAACCAGCATCATCCTGGAGCACCTGGTGCTAACATAAGCTAACATATGTTGAATGATAACAGGCTGACCTTTTATCAAACAATTAAACTTTATTCATACAGCTCCTTTATAAGGTGTCAACAATCAAAAATGAGTAAAGACAATAAAAGAAAAGCCAGACTGAATAGATCAGTTTTTAGTTTACATGTAAAAAATATCAACACTTTCAGCGCATTAGCTAAAAGCTACAGCGGATTATTAGAGTCACAGGAGAAAACTAGTCGACCTCTACGTCTCCTTCACTATAGACAGGATTTCCTTCTGGTGTTTCTGGTCCTGTCTTCAGAGCAGATCCAGTTTCTTCACAATCTTTTCAAAGTCCTGATTCTTATAATAATGTGGTGTTGATGTGCCAAACGATTATATATTTCTTTATTTGTCAAACCTGTACTAAAATATCTCTTGACGATGCTCCACGGTTTTTATTAGGGAGAAATCCTGACTTTAGTCTCGTAAAATTACAACTTTTTTCTCGTAATTACTTTTTTATCATAAAATCACAGATTCAGTCTAGTAAAAATGACTTTTTCTCATAAATTCCAACTTTATTTTTTGAGATAAACATTTTTTTATTTTTTTTGTGGCCCTAACGCTCCGTTGCAGTGTTAGTTCTCTTTATCTTTACTCATGATCTCCTGCTGAGAATCGTCTCTAGACCTCTCTAGAGGAAAGCTCCAGGTGTCTCAGAGGGTTGACCTGCCAACAGGGCGTCGACAGAGAGACTAGAACACTGAAAATATCCTGCTTAATACCAACCAGCTGTTAACACTGTTAGCTAACGCTCCACCAGGTCCTCTGAGGTGATTTTGGCTTCTGTTGCGTTGATTTAAAACATGAACATTCACACACACTTGACATTCATTCCATCTGAACTGTGGTGTCAGGCTCCTGTGAAGCATTTGGGACTCCTTTCTTTAGCTGCCAACTTCATCATCATCATCACTTTTAGCATCTTTTCTCAATTTGAGATATGAACTTTGAAGGAGGTGGAACTTCCCTCCATCCTGCCTTTGTATATAATTGTTTATATATGTTTGTGTGTGTTTGTCTGAAAATACGAATGTATTGAGATTTATACTTGACTGTTTTTCTTTTTTTCACATCAAATGTTAATATGATAAATATTCCATCTTGACTTGAGATGTAATCTCCCTGTAAAAAAAAAAATCAGACACAATCAGTCTCCATGGAAACACCACTGAGCACAGGTACTTCCTGTAAAACCATTTGCCAATGTTTGTATACATGACATCACCCGTTGCCACAGCAACCAGGGTCCTCTGGTGGCAGTTTGTGGTTTGCTTTCAGTTTTTTTCCCCCTCTTTTGTTCATCACTTAGACTGAAGAGGGCGGAGCTGGGCGGATACACCTGTTACGTAATCATTCCTGATTGTTTTAACGTGCAGCAGCTGATTCCAGAGTCAATAACTGGATGAACGGCAGCTTAACGTTCACCGTCATCGTCAGTCGAAGCCTTTTGTCTTTCTGGGATGCTCGCAAATTTTAGTGCCGTGTTGATGTTTGTACAAGAACAGGAATAACAAGAAGAGACAATTATTTAACACAAGTTATGGGTTTAAGTTCATGAACTGAAGGAGTCGGTGATACCAAGGACTAAATTTTAAAAAAAATCATTGATTTAATTTCTCTTCCAGTTTCTCTTAAAGACAGATTTAAAAACCTTCCCAGTATAATGAGATCACTGTTATACTGGACACACCCTCTAAACCAGCTACTACTTTACAAAAACACTTAAATGTCTTCCAGTGGAGCGAGTGATCAATAAAATATGTTAACCCAGTGTAACCACCAACTGATTTCAACTTTAGATTTTTTTACAGACTGTCTTTATTCATTGTTTTAGCACGTTGTGCTGTGACTGAGAAAATTAAAATAATGTAAGACGTCTTTCCTATTAATAAAAATAGAATAAAACTGTTAGTTGTGTTGAGGTAATTTCAGTCAGACTTTATGTAACAATAGTTCTTCAACCAGAAAAAATCAATCAAAAAACAGGAACTGAGGAAACAATACACAAATATATAAATTATTAAAGTTCTATCAGCCTTTTTATTGGGAATGAAATACATAAATTTAAATGTAAAGGCCAGATTAAAAAGTTGACTTTGTCTTTTGTCACATGGGGACTTTTAGAAGCGCCGATCAAATGACAGAAATATTTGTTTTACACCAGTTTTACACCTGTTGCCATAACGACACCTTTACGTCGAACACAACACTAACGTTCACGTCGCTCCACTCGCCTTACGGATGTCACTGCGGGATCTTTTGAGTTTTACTCGTGTCTAAACTGAAACTCAGTGATACCAACGTTTATGTCCGTCATCAACTGTGACCAAAGTTAACACAAATGCTGCTACAAAAGTCACAGATTCGTGTGAAAACTAAACACCACCGTGTTTGGGTTCATAACATTATTCGTAGGTTAACTCGTACAGCTACGATAATGTCCATCACGTCTGATTCAACATCCTACTGACATCCGAACCTGCAGAATCTCTACACTGAGGCTTTAACAGTACAAGTTGAAATTTTTCAATTTGCACGAAGATGCAAAAAATGGCATTCACGTCACGCGGAGGTACTCGTACTCGTGGCTTTGCATTGACTGTATGTCATCATGTTATCATATCAAAATTTGCTTTGCGTTCGGAGTCAACGTAAGCATTCAGCCACGTCCTAGCTAATGTGACTGTTTTGATCTTGGACAGGTGTTTAAGTCTGGATGTAATCAAATCAAACGTTTTCAGGTAATGAAATGATAACGGTTGAGTTTTCCGACTTGCATCCTAGGATATTATCGCATCATTTGAGCTTCTCGTCATGAACGTGATATCAGACAAAAATGGCCGTCATGTGAATATGCTCCACAGGATAGGAACGTAACAGTAGCAGCAACACTTAGCTTCTCTGCAGTTAGCTAACACTGCCCAGGTTGCTGTGCACCTTTTTAACATCCCAAACTATTGAACAGGTTGAACATTTAGTTTCACTCCACCTCCTGGTGCTCCATTAACATTAAAACAAGCATGACCCTGATATGTCCGTGTCTTCACTTCGAGGAAACACATCCTGTTATTTGAACACTAAAATTGTGTTTATCTTTTAACTTTCTTCCTGATTAAATGAGTTCTCCAAGAGGGGGCGCTGACCACCCACTGTGTACATAAGTGTAGTTAAGACTTTGTAAATAGTTGGTTTTATTTCCTAACATTAATATTTTTCTTTTTTAACTAATGGGATTTTAGATCAGTTGTATGTGAATGCTTGTCCAATTTTTTTTTGATACTTCATGTGTGGAAGAGATTTTTATGTACAAATTATGATGAACAATAATGTATCTTTATTTTTGTTTGTGCAACACGCTGCAATGAAAATAAAAAATCATTTAAATAAAATAGTGGATTATTTGGTCTTTGACCTCAGCTTTCAATACTGTCTGTAAAAAGTGAATAGTGACTTTCTACCAGGATAATTTAGTCTAAATGTACGATTCCTTGACCTGTATCTAAAAGTACTGAAGTAGTACCACATCATTTAATCTTTACTCCCAACACAAACTTGGAGGGATGTCCGAAAACTCGACCATTGATCGTGTTGATCAATGTTGACAGACTTTAACGTCACAGCGGCGTGCAAATTTCTTGTGCAATTTGAATAATTTGCCTCAGTCGGCGTGAATTCACGTCTAATCGAGGCTTTGCACTCTTTGTATGTAAACTTGTTATTTGAAAAAACATTAGATGGATTTCTTTATGGGCCACGAGCTAAGAAAGAACCCATCAAAAAATTGTCCACTTTCTATTATTACCAAAACCTACTGAACCAATTTCAACAAAACTTTAAGAGGGAAAGGTAAAGAACCCAACACATTTTTTCTGGTGTCAATCCAGGGTTCTTTTTCTCACTTTGTTTGATATTGCGATTTCCACGAAACACTATAATAAACCTTTCCCGACGCTCCGAGCCCTCCAGAGAAAAAACACCCAATTCTCAATGTGAGAGAGTAAACCGAAAATCCCACATATTTATGGTGTAATATTAGTGTGTCCAGATCTACTAAATAAAATGTGTTTGTCGGGGGTCTTCTTTTAGCCGCTGTGACTTCTGTTTGGAGGTCATGTGTAGCTTGTATGTTGGGGTGTGAATGACACGGACATGTGATTTTCCCTGATTATGTCGTATCTCTGAGGAGATAATAGATTGGGTCAAATATTTAAAAAAAGAGGTTATCGACAGCTTTTCACAAAAACAGAGAGAAAAGGAGGTTAATCATTCGCCGGCATCGACTCCTCTGCAGGCGGACGCACCTGATAGTGTTTGCGTGACGTGTCAGGTGAAAGGTAACCCCGCCAGCTGCAGCTCTGCTGGGACGGCGCGACACAAAAGAACCTGCTGGTTTAACAGGGGAGTTAAGAAAGAAGTCGGAGCATAAAGGTATAAAAAAAAAAAGAGGGCAGGTCCTCCTCTTTGTTTCGCTGACAGGGAAAGTAATCGTTATGTTTGTGCCAAGATGTTTTCAGTGGGGAACCTCACAGATTTGCCTCACCATGTGGAACAACGCCCTTAATGTTAACACATGCTGTAGTCTGCATGTGTACACAACGGTGTTTGATCCAAGGGCTTTTAAATCTACAGCTCGAGAAACTGAATCCAGTCTTTTCTGCAGGGATCTTTAAGAAAAATGTTTTCTGTTCCTTAATGTGATAAAAACATCAAAACATGGTACCCAGTGCCTGGAGTTCATCTGGGCCTTTTCCTGTTCTGTTATGTTCTTAGCCCTGATAAATTATTTATTTGTCTGAAGGATTATGCAAAAAGTACTGAACAGAGTTCCACGAAACTTTAAATCAAATTGTTGGTGCAGATCAGGACAAAGGGGCGGGTCCATGCTTCTTTTTCCACTTCCTTTAACATTGTAAGGGCGTTCGTTAGTATAGTGACTTTTGTAGTGTGTGAATTTCAACAGTAGTGTTGAAATTGTAGTGTTGTCTCCAATTGGATTCTGCCGCGGTGTACTTACCGGAAATGACAGCCGTAATATTTGACCGCAAACAACACGTCACTTTCAAAAATATCTGCTGGCTTTTCATTTGACGACAATTAAAGGTCCATTTATGCTCCCTCTACGTACGTAAACAGTCTATCCATCAACACCTACATACTTCCGTACGTCCTTTATATCGACATCAATATAACCGCACTTAGGTAGTGAAGTTTCAACAACAACAAATATGGCAACAGTCTAAGGAGGTTGTGATGATGCACCTAGTAAATACAAAGCAGCAAAAGTGGAGGTAACGATGTTCTCTGGTGGTCTGTGAGGTCATCAGGTACATTTATGGCCCATTTATGCTTAACATTAAGGACACTACGGATAGGGACGGAGCCTTCCGTACATCTGCGTTCAATCTGTACGTAATCTGATACGTTTTCGGAGAGCTTACGGATACAAACGAGATGGAAACAGAGCAATGCCACTAGAAATGGTTGAAGGCAGTGTAGCAACAATTCAAGCAAGGCACGACAAATATGTACGGAAACAACAAAGAAGAAAAAAGTGAAGTTAAAAAGTGAGAAAACTCTGCCTCGTGTCTCAATGTATTAATGACCTCACAGACCACCGCCGAGTACATCGTTACCTCTGGTTTTACCGCTTTGCATTTACTAGATACATCATCACAATATCCTCTGACCGTCACCATATTTGTTGTTGTCAAAACTTCTGACACTTGCCTTATTGATGGTAACGTAGAAGACGTATGAAATATGACGGCTTTGACGAACAGACCGTACCTGTTTACGTACGTAGAGGGATCATATCTAGATGTTTAGCGGAGGGTTAGCTCTACTGTGTGCCGTTCTAAATGCAAAAATGCTCCATACCGTATGATGCAGCTACCAGAATATGGTGTTACTGTACGTGGGCATCGTGTCCCTTTATTTTTGATTATTTGTTGATTGGTTTAAAGCAGGATTATGCAAGAACTACAAAAAGGATTTCAACAAAAACATGGTGAAAAGATTGGCCAATGGTAAGGACTCCCTCACTTTGGTCCAGATCTATACAAAGTGGTTTTTACAACTTTTCTTTGTATTACTTAAACATTTTCTCACATTTCTCAGGTGATAAATCATGATGTGAATTAATCTGTGGCGTTGGTATGTGAGTGTATCTAGGGTGGTGCAGACCTGATCTAGATCTGTTTTTAAGAGGTGATCTCCAACCACTGTCAGAACCAGACTGACGTGTAGGATTGTTTGTCTTGGCAGAGGTTTACGCTCTACTAAAGGTGGAACAGGTTCATACAAATTATGTGTAGAATTATATGAACAATTATTGGGTTTCTGTGAAGTCAACATTCAATTTAAAAAAAACAACCTCAGACCTGTGTTTTAAATATTTGCAACCTGTCCTGATGTTGCCAGAAGTAAACAGACAGTGGAGATAGCAGCGCTGGAGGCTATTGCCAGCAGTTACCTCACCCGACTCACCTGTACAGGTAAAATCGTCAGTGAGTCTCCTGGAGGTTCAGCTCAGGGCAGCAGCAGATATTCCAATAAACACACATTTCTAAAGAGCTGCTCCTGAGGGGATAGCAGAGATGAGCTATGCAATACATAATTACTAGAATTTCTGCACACTGGTTTTACTGTAGCTACGTGTTAGCAAGCTATAAGCAAGATGCAACCATGAGGTAATGGAGGAAATGCAGTCTGCTTATGAACAGCCTCTCAGAGGTGATCGGCCATGTTTGTTTGTTTGTGTAAAGATATCTTGAAAAGTAAAAGTTTTTTCAGTCTGATAAAATAAGAGAGAAGGACACGTAAAGTCTTTACATTCAAATCAATACAAAAATCAACCAATTTTAAATCTGATGGCTGTTCTGTCAGACTGTAAAACTACTTTTATGATGCTGAACTTTTATTAGAAGCGATGGAAACTATTTTAACGGCGTTTGCGGAGGAATGTGCTCTGTGAATGTTTTCTGTTCTATTCAGTGGGAGATGTAAATATAAACCAGCACACCTTGTTCTCATTGTGTGTCATTATGTCATTCATTGGTTACATATCAGGACATAGAACATATTAAATCAAATGAAATGGCCTGTGGCTACAGGCAGAGAGTGGACCAAACCACTGGGAGGAATATGAGGGGGAAAACAGAATCTTTAAAGAATTAAAAACACATTAGTTTTTAGGTGTATTGATGTATCTTATTGTATAATGTTTTAAAATGATATGGTGAAGTGGGCTCTGACCCCTGTCCCTCCTGTAATACCCGCCCATGCCCCGGGGGCCCGGTGAAGCTGACTCCTCAGCTCACAGATCATTCCACCGGTTGAGCAACAAAACTCCTGTTAAAACTTGTCTGACTCTGGAGCACTGAATGGAATCTGGTCTGAGGAGCCAAACGTTCCTCTGGGGAACACGTACCAAAGACCACAGAGTACAGGGTACAGATATACAGTACTTTGACCTGGTTGTACCTGAGGTGTGCCATCATGGGAACTCCTGCTGCTTCTCCAAACCCGTCCCAGCAGAGGGCAGGTCTATGGAACGACTTTAACCTTCTCAGATTTAACTCAGGAAATCAAGGTTTACAAGAGTTAGATGGTACTGCGATGTTGAGGAGATGTCAGTCAGTTGATTCGATGTCAAGTCAAATCACAACAAACGTTATCTTTCCAAAAAAGCCGGTCTAGACCGAACTCTTTATTTAGAGCCATGAGGAAGCGCTGGGCAACAGATGCGAGGAAAAATATCAGAGGGAACCTTTCTAAAATGATGTGAACATAAAATGTATTGAAAAATATTAGTCATAGTTTCTGAGTTATGCTCCAGAAATAAAACGTGATGGACAGACGGGCCACTTCCTGTCGCCCCCCCCCCCCTCGTTTGTGGTGATGGATTCATTTTTTATTATGTTTTGTCCAAACAGAATGTGAATCTGTGTTTCTTTCCATCTTCTGTCCACACAGGTGTTTCCACTCATTCAGCCTGATTCGACCTCCCACTAACCCCGCCCTCCCACTAACCCCGCCCTCCAGGTATTTCAGTCTCACCTGCTGGAGACACTTGAACCATCTTTATTTGTCTGTGGAGTTGAGGCTATGTTCACATAGTGGGAGGAAGGGACTGAATTCTACATTTGTTTTTCTCTGTATGTGACCTGATCTGACATCAGTGTGAACAAATCTGTACCAACATTTACACCAAGCATGCTGAACAGGAAATGTCCTTCAAAATAAAACAGTGAGGAAACGTCCATTCCTTCAAATGATGGTGGAGACCATCCATCATAGGCTGAGAACTAGAAGTGGGATCTGATTCGGTCTGTTTGGTCTGCAGTGGGAACGTTAGCATTGAGACCTGAGCAGAGAACCAATCAGCTGGACTGAGTGAGAACACCTGAGCCAACAGGTGAAGTAGGTTCACACTGATGATGTCAGCAGGTAGAAGAGAGCAGAGGGAGGAACATCCAGAGGTCTGGATGGAGTCTGAGGGCTGAAGGTCTCAGATCACCAGGGTTCATCACATAAAACCGACCCTGTGTCTACAGCTCAACTTATTTTAACTTTATCAGGTTTAACTGTTGTTTTCCTGAATGACTTCTTTGATATAATTTGGTGATAATGGAGGAAATAGAAAACAGAGACTGTTGACTCCCTCAGAGGATGAGTTAATTCTGGATGTAACCCAGATAGATTTTATATTCATAAGAAGTGACAACAAAAAAGACCCAGAGATACGTCTGATTCCTCCTGAATCATCCAGATTATTTTCACATTTGGACTATTTTACACCTCATAGCTGCTACGGTTGTAGTTAATTTAGTTTTATTTATTTATTTTGAACATGGAATCAAAACAAAACATATAAATAAATACGGAGAACAAACAAAACATGATTAAGAATGTTTGAAAAGGTGTAGAGAGAAGTATATTCTTATAATTTCCTACCTGTCTCATGATTCTTCCATTAAACCATATAAAAATTTATACTCATCTCAAATTTATTTACAACCCAAATATTCAAAAATATTGAGCATGTAGAAATTTTTAAAAGTAAAAAAAAAGGAGGAGGGTAATAATCTGAGAGAAAAACTTTGATCTGATATTAAAGCCACAAATTTAGGAGAATAAATTCAGGTTTTAATGTTTTCTGTTTTGTAACTTTGTTTTTTTTGTGGAAGAATAAGAGACCTTTTCTTTTTTAGCTACAATCATTTTACAAATAAACAAACCTGAGACCAGAAAACAAGCCTCCTCACCCTCATCATCATCTTTCTTCCTCACACAGTGTTATGATAGAATCGACTGACTCATCTCACCAACATCTGATGACTGGTTAACCCCTGATTTTACCGTCTGATTAAATTCACCGACAGGCCTCTGGTTGTTTGTTTGTCTGAAGGATCTGGTCGTCAAACTGGTCTGAGATTGAAATAATTCAGGTATGAGTGACGGAGATTCACAGGTTCATCCGTCATCTGGAACCAACGTCTGATGTTGTTCTTGGAACGTTTGTGTAAAAGCGACGGTGCTGGAACAACGGGGCAGCTGTCAGAGAGCATTCCAGGTCCTGATCCTCACTATGACGTTTCTAACATGGCTGAACTGGTATCATGTGTTTAACACTGATGACAGCGCTGCACACAGCTGCAGCGCCCAGGTGATATTTTAGAAGATGGAAAAGGGAAACCAGCCAACATGGCTGTCAAAACAACCCCCAGCGACTCGTCACTAAAACGTGAAGAGATCAGCTGTTACCAAGGCGGCTTTGTGGACAAGACTTCATCAGAGCCACAGTTTATATTTATAGGGCATCAAAACATCACGTCTGCAGAGACGTGATGCAACAGATGCTTAACGTCTATTCTGTGAGTAAAGCTCTGCAAACACTCAGCCTGTTTTTAGCTGCTCTTTTTGGAGTCGGCTCGTTTCATGCCGCGTAAAGGGGCGGAGCAAAGAGAGATCAGCACTCGATTGTGGGGTGTGTTGGTTCTGCTTGAATTTCAAATAGTCGTCGATTAGTGACAAACGATTTTCAAATTTTAATTGTGTTTGAAATGCTCATCGCTAGTTAGCATCAGTGTGAAATTATGACTTTATTCTCTTAATATTTTGACTTTACTCAAATAACCTGTAAAATTAAAATGTTTGATTTGCCATGTACCGAGGCTGTAGTCCGCTAGCGGTCAGCATGGGTTTGATTCCGGCCCGTGGCCATTTGCCGCATGTCTTCCCCCCCCCACTCTCTCTTCCACATTTCCTGTCACCTCTTCGGCTGTCCTGTAAAATAAAGGCAAAATGCCCCAAAAAATAACAAAGAAAAAAGAAGAAAAAAAACAGTTTGTCACAGAAAATAAAAAAAGATTTTTTTTTTTTTAAGTTTGTCACGGAAATGAAAATTAAGAATAAAAAATAAATGAAAAAGTGTCACAGAAAATGAGCTCAGAGTGTCAGTTTGAAAAAATCATTTATTTCGTCTTTTTTCTGTCCCATGGACTTGAACACAACACAAGTGTTGAGAAGAGATGTCATTAGCGAATACCTAGCACAGCTATGCTAATAATGTCAGTCCCTGACAGTTGTGTTAACTGTGTGTGACCTCTCACACTGAACGTCCCAACCAGACATAAAAACTCTCTCTGCTGCTGATTGGTTGATGAGATCTGATGCTGTCAAGCAGAGTTTTGTTCCTTATTGCATTTTTTTACAGCATGTCTCCATCAGATCCAACGAATGATGAGGTGTTTGTTAATGACTGGCCTGATTGTGACTGCATCAGGTCCATAAACACATTTAAAGCAAACAGCAAAGGGTTTCATTCAGAGCACACACACACACACACACACACACACACACACACACACACACACACACACACACACACACACACTGTCTTCTGTTTAAAGGGTATAACCTTCATTTTAAAGGAGCCACGCCTCTGATGCTGCCCCCTCTAGATGCGTCCTCCATTAATCTGGATCAGTGCTCCCTCTAGTGGAGGAGACGTCACCCTGCAGGTCTGATTGATCTGATCAGTTTACTGAACACATCAGGACCAGGACAGAGCCGACAAATCACTCAGTGATGAAGTCTATTATCAATACATGAATGTAACAGTACTTGTAATATGTAATCCTGAAACGGACCACGACACACATTTTGGTACTTTAAGCACATTTGATGTTTAAATTAAACACGTGATGATATAATGAGGTGATGTAATATAATTATAGTGAACATATGTTGGATTGTGTTTCATGGTTAAACTGCACATTTAAAGGTGAGCAGCCCAAACACATCTGTGCACTAATGGTGCTGTTTGATCAGTGTATTGATGTGACACCTGGAGGAGGAGGATGATCCTCAGAGAACGAAACCTTATAATATAATTTAATAATATAAAATATTTTTTTTAATTTTTCAATTCAGCTCAAGAAAAATGGGAACAAAAATAAAACCATTACATTTAAAAGTTTGTTCAGTGTATTTTTAAGTTACTTCCTGATTAATGTGAAACAACTACATCCTACATTTTCTAAAAATTAGTACTATATTTTTCTTTTTGTCAATACTCAACTGAGGATAAAATTACATCTGTAAGATGAAGGAAACTTCCTTTTTTGTATCACATTTTTTAGTTTTATAAAATTGTTCTATCTTGATTTTAATTTATGTCGAACAGAAATGAAAAAAAACATTAAAAACTACATTTCATTCTCATAGGAAATAATAAATAAATCAGCTCCTTTATTTTTCAAGAACCGTTTGATTTTGACCCATTAATTCTGATGAAAAACTGGTTGTATCACAAATATAAAAACACAGACAGGAGGAGTTAAATTGCACCAAAAACATTTTTATTCTATAAAAGAAGACGGGGCGAATAATCACACCTGTACAGGGAGAAACTGACTTTTAAACACTGAGTCACAGTATCAAAAAGCTCACGTTTTCCTCACTGATCTTTACACATTTGTTCTGTACAATACAAAAAAAGGAAATATTATTCATAATTGTATTATTATGATAACTGCATTGCACTGAGTAAATATAGTACTGGCCCATAAGTTACTGCATTCAATAGAAAATAATTAAATTTGTGATTTGCAGAGGAAGTGATTTGTGGTGAGTCGAGGCACACAGACGGACGCGGTCGGTGACATCACCCTCAAAAATCTTTAAACGTGTCGCTGATCAGATTCCTGCTTCATACACCAACAGAAGATTTAGAATACCGAGGAAAAACACGCTACACATACGGCAAAAACCAAGGAGAAGCAGGAAAACACAAACGCATGCGGCGCGTCCACAGGCCCTGAACCACCAGTTTACTACCAGCCACCACGGCGGGTCGATGTGCTCCTAAAGCCTGGGTCAGTATTTCATCTACATCTGCTGCTGGGTGAAGGCTCCTAGAAATAAATGACGGGGATCCATCTCTTCTATCACAAAGCAATGGAGGTGAAAACTGTTTTTTAGGAAGAAAATGATTTGGTTCAAAATGTCAAATAAAATTTTGACCCTGGAAATTTTTTGAAAAATAGTTTGACAGAATCTCAGCAGGACCATTTGTCAGCTGTTGGACAGGATTTAAGGGACCAGATTAAATCTGGTTCCAAAACACCAAAAACCATCTTCAGAGTCAACGGCTCCATACAAATGGTACAAATGCCAATAAGTGACTTTAACTTCAATTATTTAGTCAAACTTTCTGTGGATTCGCCGTAATTTTTTTACCTCCATTGGTTTGTGATGAAGGCAGATATCTGAGGTTTGACTAGACGTAGACAGAAAAATCGTTTTTCTATCCCTATTCTGAGCGAAATGTTTTTCTGCTAATGTGCAGCTAGAAAAACATGAAGTAAATGATATGTCATTAGCATTCAACGTGACCCGTGAGCCTCATCTCATGATATGCAGTCAGTCTTGTGCAATAAGTTGCTGTTGGAAGCTAATAAAAATTAGCGTGTTGCAGCTGAAAGTATAATTAATTAAACGTGAATGATTTTGTTTTCTGGGGGGTAACTTTGACTCCTTTTAAGGTTTAAACTTCAAATGGGAGAAAATATATGAGCATATTTCTATTGTCTATTTTATTTCTGAAGCTTTGCTATGACAGACCAAACTCACGGCGGCCATTTTCCTCTGATGTAACAGTTAAGGCGGGAAGCTCAAACCCCATGTGATGGGACTTTTACTTTTAGATGTTTTATAACATAAAGTTTATGAAACAGTCGACCATGAAGTCAATGTGCTTCTTATTGATTAATAATAAATTGTTCTGTTATACTGGAACCCACTCGACGACCCCTGTGGGTCCCCAGGACCCCACTTTGACAACCACTGGTATGGATGACGTTTAGTGATGATCCAAGGTAAAAGGAGGTTTGCTAAATCGTTAGCTACCATTAGTTTATGCCTTTCCTGTTGTATGGAGTGACACGAAACTGTAACGTTAGCTAGGTTCCGTGCTAGCATTAGCTGTTATGTTCTTACGTCCCGATCCGATCTGGACCACAGCAGGATGACATCATCTCTGCGTTCTGTCGGAGGGAAATGGCCGCCGTTTGGTTTATAAACGATGACGATGATGATGGTTGCATTTGGTTGGCTATGTTTGATCTGTTACTGAGTCTGGAGACTCCGCCTCCACAACCCTTTATTATGATCCTTAAGAGTAAAACACATTTCATGACCCAAACCGACTAAATGTCATGTTTCACAGATGCATAAACTTCTAATAAATGGATCCTTATTAAAGTTTTCATGTTCAGGGAAACTGCCTCACACACAGACATGCTCACCAACATCACTACTAGAAAACAAGAAGGCGACTCTCCATGCAACAAGAGCGCACAACACAAGAGGGACCAATATTATCATCAGAACCTACAAAACAAATGTATTATTAGGTTGGAAAAGAACACATGAAACATCATCAAACCAAAGAAGAAGAAGAAAAGATTGTTTCACATTATCTAGTCATTGTTAAAAATAGAAATTCACCCGTTACATTTACTCTGCACTTTGTGATTATATACATTTATGTACATGGATTTATCTTAATTATTTGTCCTTAATGTCTTTATCAACAGTTTACAAAAGAAAATCAAATGCATAAACTCTTCTAGAAAGATGTGCTTAGTATTTTTTTAGTCGACGCAGAGGGGACGTTGGGAGGAGAGGGGACGTTGGGAGGAGAGGGGACGTTGGGTGGAGAGGGGACGTTGGGAGGAGAGGGGACGTTGGGAGGAGAGGGGACGTTGGGTGGAGAGGGGACGTTGGGAGGAGAGGGGACGTTGGGTGGAGAGGGGACGTTGGGTGGAGAGGGGACGTTGGGTGGAGAGGGGACGCTGGGTGGAGAGGGGACGTTGGGAGGAGAGGGGACGCTGGGTGGAGAGGGGACGTTGGGTGGAGAGGGGACGTTGGGTGGAGAGGGGACGTTGGGTGGAGAGGGGACGCTGGGTGGAGAGGGGACGCTGGGTGGAGAGGGGACGTTGGGTGGAGAGGGGACGCTGGGTGGAGAGGGGACGTTGGGTGGAGAGGGGACGTTGGGAGGAGAGGGGACGTTGGGTGGAGAGGGGACGTTGGGTGGAGAGGGGACGTTGGGTGGAGAGGGGACGCTGGGTGGAGAGGGGACGTTGGGAGGAGAGGGGACGTTGGGAGGAGAGGGGACGTTGGGTGGAGAGGGGACGTTGGGAGGAGAGGGGACGTTGGGTGGAGAGGGGACGCTGGGTGGAGAGGGGACGCTGGGTGGAGAGGGGACGTTGGGTGGAGAGGGGACGCTGGGTGGAGAGGGGACGTTGGGTGGAGAGGGGAGGGGACGTTGGGTGGAGAGGGGAGGGGACGTTGGGTGGAGAGGGGAGGGGACGTTGGGTGGAGAGGGGACGTTGGGTGGAGAGGGGACGTTGGGTGGAGAGGGGACGTTGGGTGGAGAGGGGACGTTGGGTGGAGAGGGGACGCTGGGTGGAGAGGGGACGTTGGGTGGAGAGGGGACGTTGGGTGGAGAGGGGACGTTGGGTGGAGAGGGGACGTTGGGTGGAGAGGGGACGTTGGGTGGAGAGGGGACGTTGTTCTGCACTGCAAAAACCTCAAAACACCTTCAAACGAGTGAAGTTCAGATTCTTCAGAATTCTTTTAGGAAATTAAAGTCCTTGTTTCTGGATTTCCTTCAACACTTGATCTAATTTAAATAAAAAATATTTCAAAATCTTCAGCCAGATTCGGTGACTTTGCTAAGACGGATATTTTTGCAGTGTGCAGATCTTAGCATGCACTCAGTAAGCATACCACGAAACGCCCGGCGGAAAAGCTCAGTGACCAGCAAGACGGACTCATCAGGATGAGAGGCGAGTTCCATCGACTCGGCTTAAAGAAACGCTCACCCAAAAATAAAAATAAAAATCCAGCCATTAACTACTAACCTACTACCGGAGTCCTCAAAGGGTGACATCATTCTCCTAAACACCTGAAGACGATGCAGACGCGTTTAAAAACATAAAAGGACTCCATGCAGCTCGTATGATGTCATCCAAAAGATCTCAGACTGAAAGAGACGTAATTTACATCTTTTTTAAATTAAATCTGTAGCCTCTAAGCCAGACATCTCATGTTTATCCACCACTAGACGAGGTCAACAGGAACTCGTAATCAGATTCTGGCCAAAGGTGGAATTTAAAAGGCTGACATGATTAAAATGGAGGAGGAGCCAATAGACTCCGCCCTCACATCCATGTAAAAAAATTGATAGTCTGAAATTAAACCTATTTGACTTTATTATAAATTAATAAATAGATCTAGAAGGACTGATCAGTCGGCCCTGATTGGACGTTTCAGTCTTTTTTTGGGTGAACTCTTCTTTTAAGGCGACACAACAAAAGTCTGAGTTTTGTCTGTGTTTGGCTTTCCTTCAGCAGGTCGAGACCTCAACCTTCTACACATCCTGACCTCCTAGAAGGTTCTCGTTCCGGCCGATATGAGCTGCATATCAGCACCGAGTTCAGAACAGCGCCTGGAGCGAGGTCTGTGTTATGTTGCATAATCAAGTGGTGTCCAGAATGGGAGCTGAAGAACAGCCCACTTAAGACATGGACAGCATGGGTTTGAGAGCCGGGTCAGGCCTCTGGACATGTGCTCATTGAACGTGAGACAGGCTGGAAGTTAGTCCAAAACTTCAGGCATGAAGATCAGATTCTGTAGAATTTATGGGGACAACAGGAAACAGTCTAAAGAGAACTGACCTCACCCTGGTAGAAATGCTAGTGAGGAGAGCACTTAGTTTCCCCGTGGTTTCAACCTCAGGCACCGCGGCCCCCGGCGGCCCCCGGCGGCCCCACACAGTACCCGGTTTTTCCCAGAACCACTGACAGACGGCCAGGCCACAGCGGCAGCCATGTTGCTGACGCCGTTTGAATCACTGAATGTTTAGCATGATTGGTAATTAGTATGTGAACGATCACACTGTGATTGGTCGGGTTGATTTGTATTTCCACCTCCTGTGTGAAGAACGTTCGTATATGAATGTATTTAACTTCACGTAATTATGAAATGAACATATGTATAAGTTTTAATAACCAAACTGCAGTGATTAACTACGCAACATTTTTTTATCGTGTTGTCACCAACAAACATTCTGCTGTTGTATATTCTGTAAATATTAAATATCTGCAGGAAAATATGACGAAACTTCTTGTTAAACTAAATGTTTGCTCTAAACTACTCAACGGATTTCCACAAAATGTATTTGAAGGATGGAGAAAAGACGGGAAAGAAGTCATGAAAAGTTGTAGCGGATTCAGAAAAAGGAGCAGATGTATTGTGAGGAAGGGCTTTTTTTGCATTTTCACTACTAACGTAAAAACTACAGAAAACGTGGTGGAGGAGTCGCACATGGATCAAGAAAGAATCCTGTCGGTTTAAGAGCAGATGTGGATAAAATCTGGATAATATGACGGAGTTTTAGACCCACATTAAGAAATAAACTAGAGAATCTGTGTCCAAAGACAAACACACCCTCCTTGTTTGAATGTCAGTAAACTGACACCAAAGTCACAATAAAAAGTTCCAATATGCATAAAATGTCAAATTAAATAAAATTGATTTTATTCTCTAAATCTACTTTTTCCCCCTTAATGTGACTCTAATACGCTGTTATGGATGAAGAACTTTTTTTCCACTCCCTTTAACATTTTTCAACATTTCACCCAATTTTGTAAACATTTTGTAAAAATTCTGAAACAATTTTATAAAACCTGCTGAACTGAACTTTAATTTCTTGGTTTGCTGACTCAGCTGATCTGAGGACAGCCGTCCTGTCGGTGGTTCTGGTGTCGCCCTCACAGACTGACTTCAGTTATTAAGGCTCGACGGGCAGGAGGTAAAAGAACAAGTGCCCGGAACACACACTCGTAAAAATCCTCTGATTATGTGTTTGTCTCACAGCATATACACACACACACACACACACACACACACACCGACTCACAAGCAGAGAACACACACTCTGAACAGCTCCTGTCTTCCTGTGCGACTTTTACTGATAATCTAAAAGGACTTTCTCCTCCGTCGTTTTCACAGAACACAGGAGAATCTTTTTTAAAAACACACCAAACCTGGAAAAGAAGAGAAAAACGACACAACTGAAGGCCTTAAAACAGCAACGACGACGCATAAAAACGCAAATACTGTTAATCAGAAAGGTGTGTGCAGGTGAACAACACACTGATGTCACTGATACCATAAAACAAACCACTCTTTAGAAATTTCACAGTCTTGAAGCTCCCTGTACCACATCAGGGAGGGCGGGGCTCAGGGAGGGAGGGCGGGGCCAGAGGTTGAGGGGTCGGATTACATTTTTACAGATATAAGTTTGATGTCACTTCAGCCGCACATTAACACACTCCTCCAAACAGGGGTCGCAAGTCTTTATTTAGCATTTTGTAGAAATAATTAAAATGTTCGGTTATTTTAGACTTTTTTCCAAACAGGACCAAAAAATGAGGAGCGCAAACGAACTACAGGCGTTTTTAGAGCAAAGGAAACTTTTCATAGTTCTAAGAATCTGTCTCCTTTTTATTGGATCCACAAGAACTCAGAACATCTGAAGTCCTTAGAACTTGTTTAGCTCCTGATTCAGAGAACAGTTCCTCCCACATACGACTCAACCTCAACAGACGCTCTAAGATTTTAATTTAAAATCCTTACATTTTCCCAAACTCTAAGAAAAAAATAACACAAACAGAAAAGTTTTAATCAAACACTAAAATAATGTTGAATAAACGAATCACCCACTTGGGTTTTAAAACGTTAGCTTTAGCCTTAACAAATGCAACTAAACACCAACAAATGCCTGTCAAATCAATGGATGTGTGACGTTGCTATAGCAACCACCGGCCCACTCACGTGACTGAAGTGTTTCCTATTGGTGGCAGGAATGCAAACCAAAAAAAAAAAGCAGTGGTCTGAAAACACCTTTGGGTTTTCCTCTGCTAAGAATAGTTCAATAATAATTTTGTTACTTCACCACCAGAATAAAGTGAGGATTCTGATTCTGACCAGGTCTGTAAAGGTGTTTCACTAAAACCACAGAACATTTCTATTCAAAGGAAAAGGCAGCTGAAGTGACACCAGCTTAAGATTCCACTTAAGTTCAGAGACCAGACTCAGACGTCACTCCTCCTCCTCCTCTTCCTCCTCTCCTTTGGATGGATGGAAGTCCTTCAGTCCATCCCTCTGCTGACGTCCTGTCTGACGGCTGGACCATGGTGGAGAGGGGTCTGCTTTGGAGTGGGACGGCTGCTGGGTGGACGGTGATGATGATGATGATGATGTGTTAAACACAGTAAAAATCATCAAACCTTCACGGCGTTAAAACAACCGCAGACACACTCCAGGTTCCATGAATTAATGATGAAGGAGGAGGAAGGAGGTACAGCATCTTTTTCATCTGGTTCATGTGGGGTGGGGGATCTGGATCTGGATCTGGTGCAGGCTGTGAGGTCAGAGTTCACATCATGACGTGGCGACGGCGGTGCAGGGAGAGGTGGTCAGACCTGGAGAAGGAGCGGTCGCACTCGGTGCAGCGGAAAGGTTTGATGCCCGTGTGCTTACGGAAGTGTCGAGTCAGCTCGTCAGAGCGGGCGAAGCGCCAGGTGCAGCCCTCCCAGGTACAGTGGTAGGGCTTCTCACCTGGAGGGAGCAGGAGACAAGGAGAAGAGTTAGGGAAGAGGAAAGGATGGGAGGAAGGTCGGGATACAAACGTTGAGCTGAGGATTCTGGGAAACTGGTCTCTCACATTATGAGGTTATGTTTCAATACTTGGAGGTAACCTGAGTTTATAACGAGGAGCTTCTCCTTCTTTCAGATGTTTGTGTTGTTAGCGTTAGCATTAGCATTCGTTCAGGTCTCACCTGTGTGTATCCTCCTGTGGGCTTTCAGGTGGGAACTCTTGGTGTAAACTTTTTTACAGCCTTCATAGTCGCACATGTGGATCCGCCTCCTCTTGATGTCCGGCGAATCAGGGTCGACGGGCTCCAAGTCCATAACCGATCTGAGGAAGGAGAAGGAGTGATGATGATGATGATGGAGACACTAAAGGAGAACATTCTGGGAGAGTTTTTTGTTTCTGTTTTAATGATGGATGGATGGATGATGGATGGATGGATGATGGATGATGGATGGATGATGGATGGATGATGGATGGATGGATGGATGGATGATGGATGGATGGATGGATGATGGATGGATGATGGATGGATGATTGATGGATGGATGGATGATGGATGGATAATGGATGGATGGATGATGGATGGATGATGGATGGATGGATGGATGATGGATGGATGGATGATTGATGGATGGATGGATAATGGATGGATGGATGGATGATGGATGGATGGATGGATGATGGATGGATGATTGATGGATGGATGGATGATGGATGGATGGATGGATGATTGATGGATGGATGATTGATGGATGGATGGATAATGGATGGATGGATGGATGATGGATGGATGGATGGATGATGGATGGATGATTGATGGATGGATGGATGATGGATGGATAATGGATGGATGGATGGATGATGGATGGATGATGGATGGATGGATGGATGATGGATGGATGATGGATGGATGGAGTACCTACTCTAACAGTAGATAAAATAAAAAGGAGGTTCTTAAAGCTGATATATTCGATTTGTCCCTCCAGTCAGAACACGCCTCCTGTAATGTAAGTGATGTAAGTGTTCATTGATTGGTTGAACACATGAACCAACCAGCGCCGTCAAACGTGCATTTTTAAGCGTTAGCCGTGTAAACCGTTTTTAACGGTGGCCTCAGGAAACTGAATAAAACTTGTTGCTGTATGTGACGGCGTAGTGACGCTGCTACACCAACCGCCGCCGAGCCGTCAGCGTTCCTGTTGGTGGTGTGAATGTAAACAGGAAACGGTCGTTGAAGGTATTTAGTCCCCAGAATGGTGTAATCCCAAAACACCCCACAAGTTTTATACCGAAGTAAAAATGAAAGCTCTGAATATCAGAAATGTAAATATTTCTTAAATGAAAAAAAAACCATCATCTCCAACCTGGGAATAAAAATGTGATCAGAAGATTAATTTAATAATAATAATAATTTAATACATTTTCCTTGTATTGATTATGTATGTTAAATTTCACATCACACTGTACAGTGAACTTTTCAAAGAAGAAGAATTTTTTTTTTATTTTTCTCTTCATTATTTTATTTCATTGAAACTTTCTTATCCCAATTTTATTATTTTGTAAATTATCATTAATTTTTTTAATTGTGTTTGTTAACCAAACCGTACGCACGCTTTACACACACATTTCCCATGTACTGCAGGTGCCTTTAGATATTTTGGGATTTTTAAGCATTCTTTTCATTTTATTAATTTTGAAAATTAAACTTTTTCTCAGATATAAAGTCAACAAGAATTACGATTAACTTCTTTCTGTCTTTCTTCAGTCAACTGAATGCGTGGTGTGATGTTTAACAGCATTCTCTTCTTTCTTTGTGTATTATGGGATGCATGTGGTTGCAAGGAAAACAAAAACAGGTCTCCTGTTCAGATGACAGTGACCACAAGGGGGCGTCAGAGCATCAGTGTCATCAGCAGCCCTTTATCTGTTGTTTATTCCTTCATATCTCTCTTTTTATTTTCCCTTCTTCACTCATGACAACAAGAGTCTTCGTCCTCTTCCTCCCCCTCAAGTCATTATATATGATGTCATTGATCCCGTTGTTTACTGTCATAGTCTGATTTAATTAGACTTTACTTTTTGATACTTTTATGATCACAATGTAAATAAAGTTGATTTAAAAAAGAAATAAAAACTACAAACCTCTCTGTCTCTCTCTTTCAAACTGCATTACGAAATCATGTTTACATCCCAGTTCAGAGACTGCCCTGCCCAGCAACACACAGACACACACACACAGACGCACACACACACACAGACACACACACACAGACACACACACAAACACACACAGGCACACACAGACACACAGGCACACACACACAGACACACACACACACACAGGCACACACAAACACACACAGACACACACACACACAGACACACACACACACAGGCACACACACACACACAGACACACACACAAACACACACAGGCACACACAAACACACACAGACACACACACACACAGGCACACACACACACACAGACACACACACACAGACACACACACACACACACAGACACACACACACAGACACACACACACACACACACACACACACACACAGGCACACAAACACACACAGGCACACACACACACACAGGCACACAAACACACACAGGCACACACACACACACAGGCACACACACACACACACACACAGACACACACACAGGCACACACACAGGCACACACACACACACACACAGACACACACACACACACACACACACAGGCACACACACACACACGGAGCAAATTACCACACTTAGATAACCGTCAACACCAACGCCCTGAATTTCAGTTACAGTCAGGCGGCCTCGCCCAGTGGGTGTGGCAGGAGGTCTATCCTGATTCACTAATAAACACACTGGACTCACACACACTCACAAACACACACACACACACACAGTTATATAAGTGTCCAAGGCAGAGCTGCAGTAATGTCATTAGTCATGAGGCTGCATGGAGAGAGACGTGATCCACACAAAGACCACATTTCCCAGAAACCCCTGCTGTGCATTAATATGCCTTTTTACACAGAAATCCCTCAATAGCGCCACAACGAAGACCCGTCTCTACAATACTGACGTTTTTAAACAGTCAGCTGGTGTGACGTACAACACGGCAGCATCGGCGTCTGGTGTGATGTCATACGTATGAGTCCAGCAGCGCTTTGTAAACGATGACATCACACTGCAACAACCATCATCTAGCGTCCCTGTTACATGGTGGTTGATCTCATCCTCTGATTGGATGGTAAGGAGCTCCTGGAGCTCATTCTGTCCCCACAATCTGCAGATATTTTCTTCTTCATTGACTTAGCTGATAGCTGCTACTAGCTGCTAAGTGCTACTAGTAGCTTTTTTAATCTCCAAGTTGTGGGCCGTACACAAAACACATCATCAAAACGTCACATCCTCCTCCTATCTCAGAACCTCACTTTCACTTTTTATCACTTGTTGCCATGGAAACGCAAAAAATAGAAACATTCAAAATCTCATTTTAGATATATTTCGTGTTTAGCCTCACAGACCACCGCCGAGTACATCGTTACCTCTGGTTTTTGTCGCTTTGTATTACTTGTTACATCATCACAAGCTTCTACGGCCGTCGCCATATTTGTTGTTGACCACATTTTTAACTCTTCACTGCCCTCCTGTGGTTGTATCGGTGGCAACATAGAGGACGTATGGAAGTATGTACAGTACGTACGTACGGACGTATCCCTTTACGTACGTAGACGGGGCATTAATGGGCCTTCAGACGGTGATTTTAACTGACGTTTTCTGGTCTCATTCTTGGAATTAAAATAATTTTCCCAAAGAGAAGTTGTTCTTTTCATTCTATAATCTCATCCTTTTACGGTGTTGCTCACGTTGCTGCCCAGGTTCAGGTGACCCCTGACAAAAAGTTTCAAGTGAGATTTAAAACGCCTCCTGATCTCAAACATGAACTGTATTTGTATAAATGACATAAAGTGGATGAACATCCTTCAGATGTAATCGTACTCACCCGGCGTCGAGGCTCTGGACGCTGAGAGAGGCCGACCCCGACTCCGTACCGCTCTCTGCGTCGCTGTCGCTCTGATACTCCACCGGAGACGTTGAACCTGGTTTAATACGAACTGCAGCGACGACAGGAAGAAGGTGATGGGGAGGCACAGAGAGAGAGATAAATCAGTGATGAGGGAGAAAAGAGAGAACAGAGGAAGAGGAGGAGGAGTGGTGAAGCAGACAGGAGAACAACAGGGGGTTAATAACTTCTTAATGGTGACGCCTGGATTCCAGCAACTTAGCAAGACAAAGAGTTGCTACGAGTATGAGTGATGTCAAACCCCGCTGGATTTCTGTGTGTCCTCTAAATCTGAAGTCTTAGTGTTCCTGTCCAACCGGTCCGTCTCTTCCACCTCCACAAACCTTATACTGTCACAGACAATGCTAATGCTAATGGCAATGAACCAACAGACAAATCTCTGGAGGCTTGTTTCCACTAGTCCCTCATGTTGTGGATCT
>CM075201.1:26031174-26056174 GCA_037577475.1 Chaunax sp. Z400
GTGGGGCTCGGCTTTGGCGAAGATGGCTCTGTCTTACAAAGTTGTGGCTCCGCCTTCACCTGCAGGTCTGTTGGCTGCGAGCCGTCGTCACCAATGTCTGCCTGCTGGAGACGAACAGAAAACAGTTTAGCTTAAAAGCCCAGGTCTTTATTTGAAGACCTTTGTATGGGACAGGCCTTTACTTCCTTTCACACATCATCATCACATATCAATAGGTTCACATTCTCTCTTTGAACCAGAATGAACATTACTGATGTTATTCGATAGCCTCATTTGAACATATGTAGCACGTTAGCCGTCAGGGTAAAAGTCGAGGGGTTTACGTCCGTATTTCTACCAAACAGGTGAAACATGTCTCAGAAACAATGAAACTGAAATAACTGTTGAGGATATCTGTTAAAGACGACGTGACGCTACGTTTGATTGGACGTTCACATTGAGGAACTTCCTCCTCCTGGATCGATGCTTTCGTATCACTGGCATCATGTTACGCCCTACTTTTCTCCTCGGAGGGACGAGACTCCTCGCTCGCCTCTGCAGGGCTCAGCTGCACGGCGAACAATGGCTGCTGTGTGGGACGCTGGGGGAGGTGGGGGAGAAAATGGAGAGAGAAGGACTGGACGGGGATAGAGAGAGACTGGTACTGACTGAGAGAGAGACGGGAGAAACAGAGCTCCCAGTTCAGAAGTTGGCCTCCTTCCAGTTCAGCTGAGCATAGCTCCGCTGTGGGTGAGGAGAGGGTGGAGACGCAGCTCCGCCCTTTTTATCAGGTCAACCAGTAAAGATGGAGGTCAGCAAACATCCCCCATCGTTACGAATAAAACCTGTTAAAGGAGCATTCTGTGTTTTAACGCTTTATAGTCAGTATGTAGGATGATCCTGGTGATGGTGGCAAGAAAAAAGTTGTTTTATTCAAAACTCTCCTTGATCATGTGACCAATGATCATCCTCTGTTTAAAGTTTAAAGAAATACAGCAGAACCTGAACACAACATCAGGGAGGTAAAGAAGAACCTAAGGAGGAAAGGAAAGGAAAGGAGGAAACAAGAGAGAACAGTGAAGGAAAATAAAATAAAATGAAATGAAATGAAAAAAGAAGGGAAAGATGAGGAAAGGATAAATAAAGGAAAGGAATGAAGAAAGAAATTACAAAACAATGAATGGAAAGGAAACTGAAAAGGGAAGAAGAGAAGAAGCAAAATAAAAAGAAGACGGAAAGGAAAGGAAATGATAAATAAAGGAAAGACAAAAGGGAAGAGAGGATGCAGAATAAAGACAGAAAAGGAGAGGAAACGAAAGAAATTAGAAGGAAAGGAAAGAAGGAAGAAAAGGAAAAAGAAGAGGAAATTAAAGGAAACAAAAAGGCAACGTAAAGGAAATAAGAAGGAAAGCAAAGCCAGTGAGAGGAGAGGAGGCAGGAGAGGAGGAAAGGAAGGGAGGACAGAGGGATAAAGAGGGAGACGAGTGAGGAAAAGGAATCAGGGTCATAATGTGATTAAACAAACAAACAGAAGCCCTGAAAAGAAAATGAAGTGTGAAGGAAGAGAGGGAGTGGAGGAGAGACAGACCACAGTGAAACAGAGTGGGTGGGAAAGGCCTGGCGTTACCATGGAAACTGGGAGCTATCAGCTGACTCCATGTTTTCCCCACCCACCACCCTTCCCTTCCCCTCAGTCTGTTCATCTTTCCATCATTATTTGCTCTCTCTCGCTCTCTCCATCACGACCACACCCCAGTTCACCTTTCTCTCACTCCAGCATCTCTCCATCAACCACACCCTCTTTTCTCCCCTCCTCACCCTCTCACTCCCTCGCTGGCTTCATTCCACCCACTCACCCTCCTCCTCTTTTCACAGTTGCTCAGATTAAAGCCACAAAATCCCCAGAAGAAGAAAAAGGAAAGAGAAAAACCTTCTGGACTCCTGAGGTCTGAGAGAGAGAGAAGAGGAAAGAGAGAAACTTTCTGATGGAGGACGGAGAGAGAGAAAAAACAGATGATTATAAAGTAGAGTTATTTTTTATATGGAGCCTTTAAGATTAAAGATGGTTACAACATGAGGGCAGAGCATTCAGAGCCTTTTACTTTCTGTGTTTTAGTTGTGACTGTTCCGGTTTAATGGTTAATAAGGACCAATCAGCAGACCTTATTCAGCAGCCACATCACTTATTGATGACGTCAGAGGAGTCAGCTCCAGTAACGAACTCCTGTGAACATATTAAATATCCATGCTGTGTTCGAGTCTCTGTTTTTGTCAGAAGGCAGGTAACCAATAGAAACAGGACTTCACAAGGATACAAGTAATAGATTACTGATTACTTCAGATGAGGTTCAATAAAACGTTCCTCCTCCTGAAGAAGGACTCTCTGATGGCTACAGGCTGTTTTATGACAGCTGCACATCTTCAGCACCAATCAGAATGCAAACATGACTGCTGACGTCCTGATTGGACGAGTGAGATGATGAGAGAAATTAAAAACTATAAATGCTGTTAAGCACTAAAGCTGGATAATCAATGAGCCGGAGTCAAACCGGCTTCTGTCAGTAAGGTGCTAACCGCTACGAGCCGCTAACCGCTACGAGCCGCTAATAATAAATAAACAATAGATGATCAGTCGATGTTCTCGGAGATCAATAAGACTTGTTTATGTGCATACATCAGTGACACACATACACACACACACACACACACACACACGCACACGCACACGCACACGCACACACACACGCACACGCACACGCACACGCACACGCACACGCACATACACACATACACACATACACACACACACACATACACACACACACACACACACACACACACATACACACACATACACACACACACACAGACACACACACACAGACACACACACACATACACACACATACACACACACACAGACACACACACACATACACACACATACACACACACACAGACACATACACATACACACACATACACACACACACACACACACACACACAGACACATACACACACACACACACGCAGCTCCACCCCTTACACGCTGACACACCCAATGACACGGCCTCCACCCAGCACTCTGCTCCTCTGGTTCACCCACCTGTTGGCAGGCTGATCCCAGCACAGCTGTTAGCCAGCGCTAACGTTAGCTCATAGTCAGAGTTAGCTCAGTTCATGGCTGCTCAGTGACTCGCTGGTCTCACAGAGGACACGCCCTCTACAGCAAACTTTACTTTAATTACAGCAGCTGTCTTGGTAGGATATTCTTTACCTCCAGACTGAAACTGTTGATCATTTCAGGATTTGGTTGGTTGGTGGAAAATACCAAAAAATAATAATACTGGAGATGGATGGATTCAAAAAGATGGTGGAGACCAGTTTAAAACACCTGAAGAAGATGGAGACTAGTTTAAAACACCTGAAGAAGATGGAGACTAGTTTAAAACACCTGAAGAAGATGGAGACTAGTTTAAAACACCTGAAGAAGAAGATAGAGACTAGTTTAAAACACCTGAAGAAGGAGACTAGTTTAAAACACCTGAAGAAGAAGGAGACTAGTTTAAAAACCCCTGAAGAAGATGGAGACTAGTTTAAAACACCTGAAGAAGAAGACTAGTTTAAAAAACCTGAAGAAGAAGGAGACTAGTTTAAAACACCTGAAGAAGATGGAGACTAGTTTAAAACACCTGAAGAAGGAGACTAGTTTAAAACACCTGAAGAAGAAGGAGACTAGTTTAAAACACCTGAAGAAGATGGAGACTAGTTTAAAACACCTGAAGAAGAAGGAGACTAGTTTAAAAAACCTGAAGAAGAAGGACACTAGTTTAAAACACCTGAAGAAGATGGAGACTAGTTTAAAACACCTGAAGAAGAAGACTAGTTTAAAACACCTGAAGAAGATGGAGACTAGTTTAAAACACCTGAAGAAGAAGGAGACTAGTTTAAAACACCTGAAGAAGAAGGAGACTAGTTTAAAAACACCTGAAGAAGATGGAGACTAGTTTAAAACACCTGAAGAAGAAGGAGACTAGTTTAAAAAACCTGAAGAAGAAGGAGACTAGTTTAAAAAACCTGAAGAAGATGGAGACTAGTTTAAAACACCTGAAGAAGATGGAGACTAGTTTAAAACACCTGAAGAAGATGGAGACTAGTTTAAAACACCTGAAGAAGGAGACTAGTTTAAAACACCTGAAGAAGAAGGAGACTAGTTTAAAAACACCTGAAGAAGATGGAGACTAGTTTAAAACACCTGAAGAAGAAGGAGACTAGTTTAAAACACCTGAAGAAGAAGGAGACTAGTTTAAAACACCTGAAGATGGAGACTAGTTTAAAAACACCTGAAGAAGAAGGAGACTAGTTTAAAACACCTGAAGAAGATGGAGACTAGTTTAAAACACCTGAAGAAGAAGGAGACTAGTTTAAAACAAGACAACAACATCATCTGATCAAAGACACGTTACATCAGATCTGCTTCCTGTTTTTACTTCCTGGAAGCTCCACTTTGAGGAAGTGATGACATCATCATCCTGTAAAAGCAGGATGATCTGTCCAGCACCCCCCTGGACACACACACCATCTCTATGTGCACATACACACACTTCAACACTCATGCTACACAATGCTCCTCTGGCAAAACAACAAACAGTCCTCGAACCTCCCACACAAACAGTGTGTGTTTGTGTGTGTCCCCTATTTGTTGGAGGACAACAGACTTGTTTATGTGCATACATCAGTGACACACACACACGCACACACGCACACACACACACAGACACACAGACACACACACACACACACAGAGGGCCTCACTTTGTGTGTATATGTGGGAGATTTCACGGCTATTCACTGTGCTGGCAGGTATTCAGTGTGTGTGTGTGTGGGTGTGTGTCTGTGTGTGTGTGGGTGTGTGTGTGGGTGTGTGTGTGGGTGTGTGTGTGGGTGTGTGTGTGTTTGCCTTTGGCTGAGAGACAGAGAGAAAGAGAGAGAGAGAGAGGTTGGTCTGGAAAGGTGGAGGAGGAAGAGGGGGGAGGGGTTACACAGTCTTTTCGGCAACTCCCGCCAGAGAGCTGAGGTTGCCATGGTTACGGAGTGAGCGGAAGCCTCCCTCGACATATCCTATTAGGGGGAGAAAGAAAGAGAGAGAGAGTATGTTTTGTGTGGGTGGGGGGTTAAAAAATAACGAGAGAAAGTCATCTCCAAACTTTTGCTGATATTTCACCTCATCAGTCCCAGGTGACCCACCACAGGTGACCCACCACAGGTGACCCACCACACCTGATGATGATGATGATGATGATGATGATATTGTGGTTCAAATCAGTTAAGAGCGACACCTTTTTACACAAAGATCGCACAGCAGCACTGCTACAAAGACCCTCTTCTGCACCGTGTTTGTTTATTTACACTGAACACAACAACACTTCCTCAGCCCTTCATGCAGAACATAAAGCTGAACCCTTAAAAACAGTGTAGGCGGAGGTCTGCAGTCTCTGAGTGCCCCTCTAGTTTTGACATGCAGGTTCTCCCAGAGACTGAACAGGAGACTGGAACCAATTGAAGCAGCATACATGTTGATATTTTACAGATTTCTTTGGGTGGAACTTTTAAATTGAGAAACAAATAAAGGAATATCTGGACAGAAGACCATTGTTCTGTTTGAGTTACATCAGTTGGCTACACAAACCAGGAGCCAATCATCAGCCGGTAATGTTTTATTTGTGTTGTCATTCCGGTTGGACGATCCTCTCCTGATGCTTCTCTGTGTTTTTGTCCTTACAGGCCACTGTATACCATTAACAATCAGTTAAACTGCATCATTAAGTGTTTACAGCGATGATGCAAACGAGTCTAATAAAAACACTGAACCAGACTGAACACAGAGGGCTGTGAGGCGTTCAAGTGCCTGTAGGATCCCAGAGGAGTGAATACCAGGAGGATCTACTTCCTGGATCTTTGGATAGGAAACTCCACTCCCTCATGTTGTAGGCAGTCACATGACACACCCTCTGCTTAATGATCCCTTATGCAACACTACTCCACCCAGCCCCCACCCATTACTGACCCAAACCCTGCCACAGCACAACAGACCCTCCCCCATCTCCCCCAACACGCAATTCTGCTTTCTCTCTGAAATCTACGAGCCAATCAGGAGTTAATCTTCTACCAGCAGGAGGTCAGATGTTATGGATCAATTATTAAACTTCCTTCACCAGCGATGTTCAGCCTGGTTCAGTCAAATAAATCAATCATCAACACAAATAATAACAGTGTAGAAATAAGATCTATCAGCAGCGTTTCTATCAGGATGTCAAAGACGTCTGAGACACAAAATCCTCATCTGTTCAGCTCAGCTGGCCCATGCCCCGCCCCTCCACAAAGTTTAGTGGAAATCAGTTCAGTCGTTTTTGAATTATTAGACAAAATATTGAAAAATTGAAAAAATTCCTGGATATGCATGAAAATGAAATCCTCAGAATCAGAGAACTGTGAATAAAGAACATTTTTATATATTTATAGATTAAAAAAGCTGTTATATTAACAGCTTTTTTACTCTCTTTTTTAAACTTCCAATTGAGAGGGACTAAAACAAGAAAAACAAGTTGTGTGTTTATCTCTGCCAAGGCGGATCCAGATCCACCTCAATACTGAATCACTTCTCCCCCATTCTAAGGGCCAAACAGAGAGACTCTAAACTAACTTTATTTCATTTGATTTTGTTGGCTTGTAGCTTCATCAGGAATCTCTGCTTATTAACTAAAATTTAGCTGAAATATTTTTTCTGGTCATTTGTTGGATTGCAGCTTTAAAAGAAATCTATTTGAAAATGAAGAGGTCCGAGTATTGAGCCTTGGGGAAATCCACAGATCAAGGGCTGTTAGTACTGATAGTTTTCATCTCCAGAGGGCGTGGCTGGTTTCCAGAGCATGACGCGTCGCTTTACGTTTCTATTGTGTGATCAGTTGTACTGAAGTGCAGATGCAGCCATCATAGAGCCAACATGTAACTGGCAGATTCATCACGTTTCATGACCTTTGGCACAAGTCTGGGCAGGTATGATGCAACATGTCTGCTTCGTTCACTCGAGAGGCTCGTCAATAATGTCAATTAGTTTGTGGTTGTCCTAAAATAAAAACCTGGAATCAGCTGTAAAATCACAGCTTTGTAGCAAAATATTGAAATGTGTTTGTGCTACATCATTAAATGACACATCAGGGAGGCCAGCAGTGAAAATAAAGAAAATAATGTTCTTAATGATGAGCCTCGTTAAATAAAGCTTAAATAAAGCTTAAATAAAGGTCAAATAAAGGTTAAATAAAGCTTAAATAAAGGTTAAATAAAGGTTAAATAAGGGTTAAATAAAGGTTAAATAAGGGTTAAATAAAGGTTAAATAAGGGTTAAATAAAGGTCAAATAAGGGTTAAATAAAGGTTAAATAAGGGTTAAATAAAGCTTAAATAAAGGTTAAATAAAGGTTAAATAAGGGTTAAATAAAGGTTAAATAAAGGTTAAATAAAGGTTAAATAAGGGTTAAATAAAGGTTAAATAAGGGTTAAATAAGGGTTAAATAAAGGTTAAATAAAGGTTAAATAAAGGTTAAATAAGGGTTAAATAAAGCTTAAATAAAGGTTAAATAAGGGTTAAATAAAGGTTAAATAAAGGTTAAATAAGGGTTAAATAAAGCTTAAATAAAGGTCAAATAAAGGTCAAATAAAGGTTAAATAAAGGTTAAATAAGGGTTAAATAAAGGTTAAATAAGGGTTAAATAAAGCTTAAATAAAGGTCAAATAAAGGTCAAATAAAGGTCAAATAAAGGTTAAATAAAGGTTAAATAAAGGTCAAATAAGGGTTAAATAAGGGTTAAATAAAGCTTAAATAAAGGTTAAATAAAGGTTAAATAAGGGTTAAATAAAGGTTAAATAAAGTTTAAATAACGTTTAAATAACGTTTAAATAACGTTTAAATAAAGGTTAAATAAAGATAAAACTAGAAAATGGACATACTTGTACTGGAAAACATCTGAATGTGAGTAAACCTAAAAATAAGCTCATTTAAAAACCCCGTATGAGATGCACATCTTTAGGGCCCATACAAAGCCTGTGGATCGACCACACCCCCATCAGACCTGGTGCAGATGGATAACAGTAACCCTATACACCAAAAAAAAAAAAAAAGACTAACTTTAACTGTACGGACGACTGATTGATCTGAAAATGACGCTGACAGCAGAAACACCTGAACCCCTGCTGGATCAGATCTGAAATCATCTGACCTGGGAGCAGCGTTTACCTGGACCGCCTCTCCAGGTGCTTCAGTCAGAGAAGAACAGCTGTTCTCCTGTTAGCTCTTATCTCCAGAACGAACCACTCCCACATTCTCACATACGTCACACACCTGAGTCTGTACTGTGGATTAACTCTGGATTAACTCTGGATTTGTTGCATTGTGGGTCCAGTGGTGTCAAAAAACACGCCTCAAAACTTCCCGTCAGTCAGACTGACAGGCAGCGAGGAAACGTAATAATAACGATCATCTTTTTCTCCCTGACAGCCTCCACAGTGATTTCCTTCCAGAAGAAGAAGGTGGATGAAGACTCATTCAGTTTATGGTTGTTGTTTAAACTCGTCTCCTTCTTCTTCAGGTGTTTAGCAGAACGCTGAGACGCTGTTTTACTGAGAAGCTCCAGAAACTTCAGCTGACTTTCCAGCAGCGTGAGGAAGAGGAGATGATGACTGACTTCTCATTTCTGCGTGAACGTGTTAAATATGCAAACATTAAATTGTAGAAGTCTATGCTAAAGCGTTAGCATGAAATCTGCTGGTTTTCATTTTGCTAAGCTAATCTCAACCAAGGTCCTTCTTTTGTGATTTTAAAACCACAGACAAAAACTTTTCTTCACTCGTGTGTCGGTTTTCTGAAACAGGCCGTTAGCATTCTCTACCAATACAAACCAAAGGGACCCGTTAGCATCAGTGTTCATCTCCCTGCTAGCTGCTAGCTGCTAGCTGCTATGGATCCTGCAGAGCGGCCTCTCCTTATCTAACCGTCCACACCCTCTCCACCACCGCTCCTATCTCTGCTTTACACTTCCTCTCTTGCCTCACCCATCCTCCCCTGCGGCTGACAACACCCTTCCCTCCGTCATCAGCCTGTTGGCTGTGACTCCGTCGGCCTCACCTTATCATTACCGCTCACGCCTTTTATTCTACATCTTCTTCTGTCTCCATTATAATAGGCTGCAGGGATCTACCCATCAACACAACATGTTAAAGGTGTAGCAACACGCCTGCACTGAATCAGCCAACATGCAAATACTCCACAGTATTTATTACTTGTGATTATATCTAATTAGCACTCGTAGGCGGAGAAGCTGCAACTGTGAGGCATCACCTCCCAAAAACATCATGTGACCTTTTAGATGACGAGACGCGGACAAAATAATCTGAACACCAAATAATGCAGAATTTCAATGTCAAAGGAAAAATCATACATTAAAATGTTTTGTTTTTTTAAGTTTAAAATTCAGCTTCCTGTCATTATCATTACTATATTAGCCTCCTTATCGTTAGCATGCTATCTGACATCACACACTGGAGCGGTGTTATGATGTCGTTATGACGTCGTAGTTTTGTTCAGTATTAATAAATACAGACGGGTCTTCACTGCACTGCTATCACACCTCTAACAACAGACATCTGATGATGACATCACCCAACAGATCCATCAGTATCTGATCCATCCTTCATTCCTCTGGTGAGATGATCAACCTTCAGTCACCTTAACATCATTTTTATGGAGAGAAATGGAGAGAAATCTAAATATTAAAAGGCCGACTGCTTATCAAGCTTCATTGATGCACATTTATGGGTGAACATAGAATAAATGGTTTCTCAGATCCTCCGGACAAGATGAAAAATGCATCTTTGTAACTAGGAGGCGTTTACTGTCTGATAAAGTTCAGTTTTTGTGAACTCTGAGATTTCAGTTATGAAAAAACAACTAAATAAAATCTCCATAAATGATCAGCTGATCTGCAGAGATAACGTCTGTGATCAGCTGATCTGCAGAGATAACGTCTGCCACATCTTTATAAAGAGATGATGGTTGCAGGAGGCTGTTGAGAGGAAACTAACGACTTCTTTATCTGTGAGGTGTTCAATAAATGAACCTGGTCCTGATTTAAAGGCTTGAACTCCACATTTTTACGGCGTATCTCAGGAATAACCGTCACATTTAACGGCCTGGAGGCCAAAACCCCTTCAGGGTAAATCAGGAAATAAATGGTCTAAATGTATTTTATTAGAGGCTGAAATAGTCCAATCCTGGGAAATAAAACCTCCTGGCCAATCAGGGCAGCCCTCGAGATGATTCACACAGAGAGCTTCAGGCCTGCTGTGACCTCTGACCTCCTCGCTGCTCGTCTCCTGATCTCCTGATGCTCGACCAGAGAGGATTAAAACAAACAACAGATCAACGCCGCCGCTCCAAACGCAGAAACACAAATGTCATCACGCCGTCAGAGCAGTCAGGTGTTTGTTCGTTTGTCCTCCGTCACGACGACTCGTCTTTAAAACGGTGAGAAGCTGCTGAGTCATCAGAACGCCACAAACAGGAGAATCTAATGTCATCACCATCAGGATCAATAAAGTTACTGAAGGATCTGATCAGATGATTAAACTCATCAATAGTTGACAGAAAACCGACAACTTTTCTTTCTCACATGAAAACTGACGTCGTCGTTTCCAGAGAAAAATATCTGAGCAGGAAGGAATTCATGAGACCAGTTTGTTTGGAAGGAGAGGGAGAAGAAGGAGGAAGAGGAGGAGGAGGAGGAGAAAGAGAAGGAGGAGGAGGAGAAGGAGAAGGAGGAGGAGGAGGAGAAGGAGGAGGAGGAGGAGGAGAAGGAGAAGGAGGAGGAGAAGGAGGAGAAAGAGAAGGAGGAGAAAGAGAAGGAGGAGGAGGAGGAGGAGGAGAAAGAGAAGGAGGAGGAGGAGAAGGAGGAGAAGGAGGAGAAGGAGAAGGAGGAGAAAGAGAAGGAGGAGGAGGAGAAAGAGGAGGAGAAGGGGGAGAAAGAGAAGGAGAGGGAGGAGGAGGAGGAGGAGAAAGAGAAGGAGAGGGAGAAGGAGGAGGAGGAGAAAGAGAAGGAGAGGGAGGAGGAGGAGGAGGAAGAGAAGGAGAGGGAGAAGAAGGAGGAGGAGGAGAAGGTGAAGGGGGAGAAAGGAGAGAGAGATGAAGATGTAGAGGGCTGTAACGCTGCCTCATCCTCATCCTTCTTCCTCTTAAATTTTCTCCATCAACACTGACCTTCATTCACAACCAATCTTAAAACTCCCTCCTCCTCTTCCTCACTATCATCCTCTGTTCCATCCACCCCCCCCCACCCCCCCCACACATCTCTCCACCCATGAGTCCTCCGTCCTCTTCTTCTACACTGAATGTGCAGCTGCTTTACACACCTGTGTTTGTGATGTCATGAGGTCCCACAAACAGAGAACAGGTCAGCGCTGATTATTGATAATGTATTGGTAATCAGACGTCCACAAAGCTGAATAAAGCCAATCCATACCTGATCGATTAGTCAGGCCTGCAGGGAAAAGACCCACCGCTAAACAGATTTTTTCTGGTGATGATCTGTCCGAGTTTAAAGTCAAACAAACATGTTTTTGGTTTGAACTCTAAAATCTTTAAGAACCTCTTTAAGAACCTCTTAAGAACCTCTTTAAGAACCTCTTAAGAACCTCTTTAAGAACCTCTTAAGAACCTCTTAAGACCCTCTTTAAGAACCTCTATCTGGTCCATCACCGTACTGATCACTACTTTACTCTGTAGTAACTAAACTACAGTTTCAGGACTACAATCTGTTATAACAGCAGCATTTATTCACAGATCTGGGATCAGCTGGAGGAACAGTTTTTACTCTGAAATAAATAAACTGATGAATATCAGCTCAGTAAAGGATCATTAATAACAACCAGTAGAGGGCAGTAATACATCATAGTAGCATCTAGTCTGTCTTATCCAGAGAAGAAGAAGAAACATCAGCTGTCTGTTATGTTGTTGTTGTCTCAACCACAGTGATTTAATACTGTAGTATTTCCTGTAAATAGTACACAGTTCATGTACTATTGGTTTCATCCTCAGGTTTCAGACACACTAAAAATCTCACAGACTGTTTTAGCTACTAATTAGCATGTTGCTAAGGAAGTTCAGATGGAGTCAGTGGCTGGCTGAGTGTTGAGGCTAACGCTAGTAAAAATGCTAAGACATCCAAGACAGTCAGAAAAGATCTCCAACAACAACTTATCTAACTAGCTAATTACTTAGATGATGATGTCATGAAGTTGTCAAAATATTCATGACATAACTTCTTGAAATTTGGTTTCTACATTTTTAGGGTAATATTCTTGACAACCATCCAACCAACCATCCAAACAACCAACCAACCATCCAAACAACCAACCAACCAACAACCAACCAAACAACCAACCAACCAACCAACAACCAACCATCAACCATCCAAACAACCAACCAACCAACAACCAACCATCAAAACAACCAACCAACCAACCAACAACCAACCATCAACCATCCAAACAACCAACCAACCAACCAACCAACCAACCATCCAACCAACCAACCAACAACCAACCATCCAACCATCCAACCAACCATCCAACCAACCAACCAACCAACAACCATCCAACCATCCAACCAACCATCCAACCAACCATCCAACCATCCAACCAACCATCCAACCAACCATCCAACCATCCAACCAACCATCCAACCAACCATCCAACCATCCAACCAACCATCCAACCATCCAACCAACCATCCAACCAACCATCCAACCAACCAACCAACCAACAACCATCCAACCATCCAACCAACCAACCAACCAACCAACCAACCATCCAACCAACCAACCAACAACCAACCATCCAACCATCCAACCAACCAACCAATGGACACGTGTGACTGCAACTGTTAATTCTCAAATAATAACAAGGGAGGAAGAAGATGATAAATTGGAAGAAGAAAAGAAGAACTAAAAGAGAGAAAGAGATGACAGTGAAAGAGAAGAAGAAGAAGAAAATAAAAAACACATGAAAAGAGCAGATGATAAGAGTAGAAGAAGAGCAGCCACCACACCCACCATATCCACCCATCCATCAACCAATCCCTCTTCATCCTCCACCCTCTTCTAATCAATCAACCAATCACATCCCTCCACCCCGCCCCCCTCCTCACCGTGCACTCCATCTCCTCTGGCTCTGGTTTGATCTGTACTGAGGGCATGTCTGCCTCCTCCTCCTCCTCTTCCTCCTCCTTGCTCTTCTCCACTTCCTCTCGCTCCTCCTCGCCTGCTTCCTCCTCGCCTTCCTCCTGTGGCGGCCGTGGCCTAGTTGCCGCCTCCTCCTTCTCCTCCTCTTCCTGGGATGCGGGTGGAGGAAGTGATGGCGGCTGGGTCAGGGCGCTCTGCTTGGCCGGGCTCCTCTGCTTCTTCTGGGAGCCGATGGCACTCTTCTTCTGCTTAGGAGTGGACTGGCACTGAGGAGGAGGAGAAGAAGAAGAGGTGAGAAGAGGAAGGAGGGACAGAGGAGAAGGTAGGCCCTACTAGAAGGGGGAGGGGAGAGAAAATCGGGGGAAAGAAGGGTGAGAACATTGTGGAGAAAAAGGCACAACTTCCAGGCCAGGGGGGAAAGGGTGGATGGATTGTTGAAGGATCTGAAGAAGGAGTGAAGGAGAAGGAGAAAGAGAAAGAGGAGGAGGAGCACAGGTAGGAGAGGAGGCAAGACAGGAAGTGGAGTTTGGAGGGAAAAAACATGACAACAGGAGTTACCTCGGCTCTGAAAGCTGCCAAGAATCTGACCAACCAGCAGAAGAGGAGGTGAAAACAGAGAGTTTCTAAAAAGATAGAAAACAAGAGAGAGAGCGAGAGAGAGGAGGGAGAGAAACAAAGGCCTGATCGAGAGGCTGCCTCTGAGGGAATGAGTGCGAAGTCAGAGAGAGAGGGAGAAGGGAGGAGTAGACTCAAATGACCCCTCCCTCCCTTTCAGTGGCAGGCAGCCGACACACCCTTTTCTGGGGCGAGAGACACAGAGAGAGAGAGAGAGAGAGAGAGAGGTGTGGGGAGAGCTGAGGCACAGAGAAACACCCTCTCTCTTCTTCTCTGTCTCTATTTTCTGCAGTTCCTCTCTAAATGAAGTGAGATACCAGTAACTCCCAGTAAGACCCAGTAGGTCCTTCAGAGAGGAGAACTTCTTCAGATGTTCCTCCTCCATCTAAAGGATCAATGAGCTGATCAATACCTCCTCCATGGAGGCTGTTTTCATTTCTATCTGTTTTTATTGGGAGGGCGGGACATGAAGAACCAATCACATTTAGGATCAATAAAGAACATCTTTTTCTGTACTGTCACAGATTTTATACATTTAGTTAATAAAATGTTGTAAAAATGCTTGTCTGAAGTTTTTCATCCAATCAGATGTCTTAATAGTCAACAAACAAATAGTCCAAAAGTAAATCATTTAAACGTTCTGATAAACGTCAACAATTAAATGATTGACAACATGAAATCCTCGGGAAAAACAGGAAGTAGATGTTTAACATAAGAGATGTACGAAAAGTTTCCTAAACAAATCTCCCAAAACTAAACGTGACGGACAAAGGGGCGGAGCCTACATCCCCCTCCCACTTGGTTCGTGGCGGAGGACAATAAATGATCAAAACGGATCAATCAGTTGATTAGCAGACTAATGGAGGTGACTTAAAGTTACAGAATTATTTTCCTCATATTATTATCATCTCCTAAAACCAGGAAGTCGAAAACTGATATGATTCAGGTTCTTCTCTCCGTCTCAACGCTGCTGATTGACACTTCCTGTTCTTTCTCTTCGTCTTCCTGTTTGAGCTCAGCTGATGCTGATGTGACTGAGGTCACAGCCGACGTGTCGGTTGAATTTTTGTGGTTTTAAAACAGATCATGTTTGTGAGATCAGCAGGTCATCTTTAATGTTAATGTTGACTCCGTGGTGGAGAATGAACTGATAACCGAGTCTTTGACAGGATACCAAACTCACCACGGACCCAGAACTGGACCAACAGCTGCAGGTTTATAAGTAAAGATGTTCTGGAGATCTGATCCATGTTCTAGACCACAGATGTTAGCATGCAACATTAGCCAGGATGTACCAGATGTATCTAGATGGTGATTGGATGGGAGTATTTTACTGCCATCTGAGAGGAAGTCACTGATAAAACAACAGCTTCACATTTAGAGACGTGTTTCTGGTTTCTGTCAGATCCAGAGGGTCCCTGAATGTAACACCACTGGTCTCCACAGAAATCCTCATGTTCTACTTGTTTACTGAGTTTTTCTGGGGCTGCAGGCGGAGAGCTGATCCAAACTGGCCCCGCCCCCGAGGATTCCACAGTAAGGTGTGGCGTCAGCCAATCAGGCTGGGTGTGGCTGGAAGCATCACCCTTCCCCCATACACACACACAGACACACACACACACAGACACACACAGAGGACACATACTGGTCTCCGGGCCCATTGTGATGGGACAGAGCCCCCTCTGTGCCTCTAAACAAAGGTGATGTCACACCTTCCCCCAATCTGACAACCAATCCCCAGCAGAGTCTGAAAATAGACCAAACAGTCTCCAGGAAACATTTAAAGATCTATTTTATTCATTTTTAATTCAACACGAGGCCATGTTATTTATTCTCAAACTGTAGTTAATATATAAAAAGGTTTAACATTAAAAACCCAGAAGAACCCTGTTCAAATTAAGGATTATAAAACTTTGTGTGTTAATAACTTGTGTTGACGTGACACATTTTAACTTTATCTGTTCTTTTTTAAACTTCTCTCCTCGGCTGCCCTTTATCACCTATTCTCCTCTCTGATTGGCCACTTCTTACCTTCCTCTCACGCTTAACATGTCCAATCAGCTTCATGAATGAAAAAGACTGTGAATGATGTCAGACGACCTCATCGCCTCCTTCTGACGTGTCATGTTGGTCTAAAGTGAACGAACCCTCTGCTGTCTGTCATCTGAGTCTGACACTTTTTCCACGAAGTGAAGAATTTCCTTCAGTTGTGAAAAGCATCATTGTTGACATTTTTATGTGAGCATCTTGACGGAGGAGGATTTGTTTTCATCTGCTGGAAAAGAGCTGAAGGCTGCAGACGGAGCAGAAACACTTTCCCTCAGCTGTCCTCTGAATCTGCACTACAACCTGTTTCATAACCACGTTTCTGACGTGTCACTAACGCAGTCGGTTGGAGACGTACGACCTTATGACCCGGTCACAGCAGCATTTATTTATATTTTGGTTGATTGATTGATTGAACATGAGTTGGTCGTCAATAGGACCGACACAATTTACAACCACAGAGAGGTTTTATCACCAGCATGTCTCAGTCAGTCGGCATGTTAACGGTTAGCTTCCATGCTATGGTAGTTCATCAGGCTACTACGGATGCAGACGAGTGTTTTATAATGTTCCTCATGTTTTATGTCTTATAAAAGTGATCTCATGCAAACATCCATCCATGAGGAAGTGTTTCCCTAAATGTCGTCTAACTCAGTCAACCTTCAGTTTGTTTTCTTATGCAGCAACAATTTCAGAGTTAAAAACAGAATAATATCTGAGTTTTGCTAAAGCACATGTTTTAAACTCTGCTAACTTGTCTTAGCGCTTTTATGACTTGTATCTTGTGCACAGATTCTAGAATAAATCCGCTCCAAGTATTTGGGATTTGAGGACTAAAGGGCTGCAGCCGGTCCTGGAGGGAACAGGATCCTCAGCGTTTGTTTTAACCTTATCTGGAGCTGCAGCTCAGTGGAGCTCAGACGGAGCCACATGAGCAGGAAAAACAGCAAAGTGAAGTTTTAAGTCGTCTGAACTTTGCAGAGCTGAGCTTCGCACCAACCACACCCATCGTACCAGCCCCAACACAACGAGGCCCAGCAGGGCCGAGCTGATCCACATCTGCTGGTCGACAAGGGGAAGCAGTCCAGCAGTGTGTGTGTGTGTCTGTGTTTGTGTGTGTGTGTCTGTGTGTGTGTGTGTGTCTGTGTCTGTGTGTGTGTGTGTGTGTGTGTGTGTGTGTGTGTGTGTGTGTGTGTCTGTGTGTGTGTGTGTCTGTGTGTGTGTGTGTGTGTGTGTGTGTGTGTGTGTGTGTGTGTCTGTGTGTGTGTGTGTGTCTGTGTGTGTGTCGTGAGTGTAAATGAGGACTGACTGAATGAGTTTGAGCCCACCCCCCCAAGAGGAGGGGTCCCACTGTGGAGTTCCAGGAATAAGAAGGGTGGGGTGGGTGTGACCCTGTCAGCCCTGATCCCACCACAGGAAGTCAGGATGGGGTAGAGAGACGAGGACTGGAAAAAGACAGAGATGAGACTTTTTCACAGAGTCAAAGCTGAGCTAAGGAAGTTTTTAATGTCAACAACTAAATGTAGAAAATAGCCGACAGATAATATTTATATTTGGAGGCAAAATGATCCAACCTGAATCTCATCATCATCATCCTCATCATTTACAGATCAGATGTATTAAAACACTGAGACCTTCATAGACTTACTTTATCAGTAGAGTCCAAAGGTTTTTCTGCTCAGGTCTAAATTGACATCAGGGCTCCATGAAC
This sequence comes from Chaunax sp. Z400, assembly GCA_037577475.1. Taxonomy (NCBI): domain Eukaryota; kingdom Metazoa; phylum Chordata; class Actinopteri; order Lophiiformes; family Chaunacidae; genus Chaunax; species Chaunax sp. Z400. The sequence continues at coordinate 26,048,816 of CM075201.1, forward strand.
TTCATCACTGCTGAGCCAGAAGCGCTAGAAAAGTGGGCTCCAGTAGCTCAGAACCATCTAGATCAGACCCAGAAGTTCTGGATCATTCTAGAGGCCGTCACAGTCGCCTGGCTGAAAATCCAGAGAAAACCTCTGGTGGGATCTGAAGAAGGTGGTTGCAGCAGGAATATTCCAGAACTGGAGGCCTTTGTCCATGAGGAATGGGCTAAGGTTCCTCAGGAACGCTGCCAGAAGCTGGAGTCTGGATCTGCATCAGGTTTGCAGCAGGTCAGAGCAGCTAAAGGGTCTACAGAGAACTAGAGACGCTGGTCATTAAGGATCATTTAGAGACTGAGGAGTCAGGAAACACTTTAATATCTGATTATTTATCTATTTAAACTGTCAACAGCTGATCAAGAGCAGATTTTATCAATAAACCTGATCTATGACGGGGGTGAATCTTCAGTGTCTCAGTTTAAATCCACACAAAGACTCAGTGAGGACTAAAAACATGCTGTTGGTGTATTTTTTACAGTGTAGAGAGAGGAGGGTGGGACAGAGACTATCTGGGTCAGCGCTCTCTGCTGCCTCCAAACCCCTGAGGCCCAGAGAGTGGAGTGTTTTGGGTGGGGGTAGGGGGATCGCCCCAGTCAGCCTCACTCTGTTCACGCCACCAAACACACACATGTAGACGGACGCTGACGTCTGGTCATGTCCACACCATGAAGGTTCTCCTCCGTCTGACTCCGGTTTCTGTTTCCTTTAATAGAACTGTTTACCTCTGCGGCCGCCGTGAATTAAGGAACGCATGAGACGAGGAAGAGGAGTAACCTAAATAAAAGAGAGACAGAAGGTTTTTTCCCACCGACTGCTAATGCTGGGTTCACTCTCAGTTCACATCCCCCGTCTGATGTTAGCATTCTGCTATCAGACGCAGTCAAAGCTGCGGTTCAGTCATCAGAGGAGGTTTAATAGCATATAAATAGAAGATTGATCAATACTAGGAACATAGTCACTCAGGCTCCGTCCGTCGGGTCGATCTGATCCCTCAGACCACATTCAGAGGTGGTCCGGTCCACATATGACTTTTAGAACGCTAATGTGTCCTGCAGCGCTGTGTGGAACTGTGGAGTGTTTACTTCCACACAGAGGGAGGATGTGAGGTCATTTATCGGTTTACAGACAGACGCAGGTCAGGAACGTTGGTCCTACTACCTCATATAGTTAAGTAGGTGTGTATCACCTGTAGCTACATCACTTTATAAGGGAAGGGGCTGATCTGGAGGGAGATGGCAGCGAGGTCTGTTCCTATTGGTTTCCAGTTAGGGTCTAAACATTGCATAAGTCATGTAACTGGAGTCCCCCCCCCCCCCCACACACACACACACACACACACACACACCTCCCCTTACAGCCTCAGCCCTGAGAAGCAGGAGGACCCTCGAAGCAGAACTCAGTGTGTGTGTGTGTGTGTGTGTGTGTGTGTGTGTGTGTGTGTGTGTGTAAGGGGGGCTTCGTTAATAAGTGACAGGCAGTTTGCTAAAGGGTCACGCCACCAAAAACTCTACTTTAACCCTCTGCAGTCTGGTTTCTACTTCTTCTCTCCTCTGAAATGTGCTTACAACATCATACAAATGTGTGACATCATCATCAACAGAAGAGAAGAGAGCAGCTTTCTGAAGACGATGCTCTGTTTGTCCTGGAGAAACGTGAAGATGATGGGAACCAAAGTGAAGTTTGAAATTCTTCTAAAGTGTTTACACAACAAGACGTTTACACAACACAACAACCTTTGTACTGAAAATGAAAAAGTTTTCTTTTTCGTTTTGAAATGTTCTGCCTTCACATGGCAACTTGTTCGATGTGAAAACACAGTGAAAACGCTGTAGGATGTACGCCAGGCCAATAGGAGGCGGTGCAACCTTTCATAATCAACACCACAGAAGAAGAGGACAGTAGCGGTTCAGTAAATCTGCAGCAAAAACAGAACCAGACAGTCTGACGTTGTTGTCGTTGTTGTTGTTGTTCTGTCTGCGTACGCAAACAAGGCTGGAACCGTAATAGACATGTGTGAGGCAGGGCTGTGACATCATCATTTCAGAGGAGTTGTGTTTTGCCCGTTTACACGACAACGGTACGATGGCGTTTTCAAAAGTTTATGTTTGCAGGGACCCAAAACGCTGTTGTCGTGTAAACGGGCCCTAAGGTTGACATCACAGTGGAATATTAGGATAAAATAAATAAATGTAGAATAAACGTTTTTTAAGTAGAAGTGTTGTCTGTCTCTTTCACCAAATGTTAGGGGAAGATTCGGCTCTCTTCTCAGCGTCCCATTGGCTGCTGTCAGTCAGGATGAGAAAGAGGAGGGTCTACAGATTCTAGCAACATTTATCATAAACATATTGATGGAAACGTCCAAATAATTAAGATCTGTGTTGATGCAAAACGTCCAGATTTAGGGAGAATCCTTAAGAGTGACTCTGCTGTGACTCTGGTGTGACTCTGCTGTGACTCTGCTGTGACTCTGGTGTGACTCTGGTGTGACTCTGCTGTGACTCTGGTGTGACTCTGCTGTGACTCTGGTGTGACTCTGGTGTGACTCTGGTGTGACTCTGCTGTGACTCTGCTGTGACTCTGCTGTGACTCTGGTGTGACTCTGGTGTGACTCTGCTGTGACTCTGGTGTGACTCTGCTGTGACTCTGGTGTGACTCTGGTGTGACTCTGGTGTGACTCTGCTGTGACTCTGGTGTGACTCTGCTGTGACTCTGGTGTGACTCTGCTGTGACTCTGGTGTGACTCTGCTGTGACTCTGGTGTGACTCTGGTGTGACTCTGGTGTGACTCTGCTGTGACTCTGGTGTGACTCTGCTGTGACTCTGGTGTGACTCTGCTGTGACTCTGGTGTGACTCTGCTGTGACTCTGGTGTGACTCTGGTGTGACTGGTGTGACTCTGCTGTGACTCTGGTGTGACTCTGCTGTGACTCTGCTGTGACTCTGGTGTGACTCTGGTGTGACTGGTGTGACTCTGCTGTGACTCTGGTGTGACTCTGCTGTGACTCTGGTGTGACTCTGGTGTGACTGGTGTGACTCTGCTGTGACTGGTGTGACTCTGGTGTGACTGGTGTCACTCTGCTGTGACTCTGGTGTGACTCTGCTGTGACTCTGGTGTGACTGGTGTGACTCTGGTGTGACTCTGGTGTGACTCTGGTGTGACTGGTGTGACTCTGGTGTGACTGGTGTGACTCTGCTGTGACTCTGGTGTGACTCTGCTGTGACTCTGGTGTGACTGGTGTGACTCTGGTGTGACTGGTGTGACTCTGCTGTGACTCTGGTGTGACTCTGCTGTGACTCTGGTGTGACTGGTGTGACTCTGGTGTGACTCTGCTGTGACTCTGGTGTGACTCTGGTGTGACTGGTGTGACTCTGCTGTGACTCTGCTGTGACTCTGCTGTGACTCTGGTGTGACTCTGGTGTCGACTATCTGGACTGTGGATTCAAACAGAAACGGTTCTACGTTAAAAACATGTGAGGTCGGTGGGTTTCACTTCGGTACTGATCAGAGATCTGTTCCTGTAGAATAATGACCACAACATGATGATGTCACTGCTGGATGATGACGACAGCGCTCAGAGCATGCATAGGTTCTCATTCATGTCATGTGACCGCGAGTCAGAAATGGTTCAGATGTCGGACCAGTTATGACAGAGACCCACATCTGACGTAAACAGAACAGATTTTTATTCTCACAGTCCTGAAACAGTCAGATTTGTGTCGCGTCTCTTCAGCCGGATGATGTGAACACAGCTGTGAAGATGTTCCATGAAAATGCTGGCGAGGGGGAATAAAACCAAAAATCTAGACAGAGGAGGAGGAAGGGGAGTAAAGAGACACTCCTCTCACAGCTGTGACCTTCCTCCTCCTCCTCCTTTAACTCATACCACTCTCTCTCCTCGTCAGATCCTTCCCACAATCCTTCACTCTCCTGTTTCACTGCGGTCGACACCATGACAAAGATTCATTTCTAATACAGCTGGATCAATAATAAATATCTAAAACAGACACAGGAGGAAAAAGGTGGATCACATGACACTTTCATTATCACATGTGGCAGAGAACACAAACTTATCTCCTCCAGCAACTCCCTGACAGCTTCACCTCCTCCACCCCCCGACAGCTGACAGGAGACCACCTCCTCTTAAAGGGCCAGGGTCTTCCACAGAGGGGCCTCCCTGCAGCTGTACACAGGGCCGGAGCAGAGGTCGAGGGTTTCAGTCCCACACACAAAGACAAGATATTTCAAATTTAAAGGCTGAAGTTAATTTATTTCAATAAATATGTGCTGATTCTGAATCTGATGCCAGCAGCACCGTTCAAAGAAGGTACAACGAAAGACTGGGAACACTGGGAACGCTGGAGAATGTACCAACAATACTGGTTCCACAAGCATCAATGAGATGATAGGGTTGGGAACCGAAACCAGTACCAGTACCAAACAGTACCCATGTCTGGTACTTTCTTTTATGTGTAGGAATAAAAATGTCTAAAATCAGAGTCCAAATGTATTTTAACAGCTTCAGAATGTTACAGATCTGGGATCAGCTGGAGGAACAGTTTTTACTCTGAAATAAAATAAACTGATGAATATCAGCTCAGTAAAGGATCATTAATAACAACCAGTAGAGGGCAGTAATACATCATAGTAGCATCTAGTCTGTCTTATCCAGAGAAGAAGAAGAAACATCAGCTGTTGTTATGTTGTTGTTGTCTCAACCACAGTGATTAAATACTGTAGTATTTCCTGTAAATAGTACACAGTTCATGTACTATTGGTTTCATCCTCAGGTTTCAGACACACTAAAAATCTCACAGACTGTTTTAGCTACTAATTAGCATGTTGTTAAGGAAGTTCAGATGGAGTCAGCGGCTGGCTGAGTGTTGAGGCTAACGCTAGTAAAAATGCAAAGTTAATGTCTTCATGACTGTGAAAAAAGGCCAGTTATCTCCTTATCCAATTAGCTAATGTTAGCTGCAGCTGCTACAGGGCACAGGTCTTCCAGGCTATCAAACATGGTCCGCTATTAATGGTTTAGATATATTTAGTGTTTGACCAAGTGTTTCCTCATGTTAGACGTGCTAACGTTAGCTACAGTGTTTGACCAGGTGTTTTGTGTCGTCCTGGACAGATTTGACTTAATTACGGATATTAAAGAGTGTCGTCTGCATAGAGTTTGAAGAATTTAGCCACAGTGAAAGGAGGGACTCTGTCCTGTCCCGCCCCTCTACCGAGTTCTGTGGAAATCTAGTTTTTGCAAAATCCTGCAAATAACCAAACCAACCAACGGACACAGGTGAAAACATGACCTCCTGTTTGGATGTAATCATTAATCCATTGTTCAAAAACAAAAATACAGAATCATATTAGCTCCACAAGGAAGTTGTGTTTTTTAATGTTTGGTTTTTGTGTCGTCAAGATGGTTCAATAAAACAACCAATCACTGATCAGACTGTTGTCCTTCTATTCAAATGAAATGATTAAAACTGTATTATTGATGGCTTTCTACATGAACACATGAACATATGAACATATGAATACATGAATACATAAATACATGAACATATGAATACATGAATACATAAATACATGAACATATGAACACATGAATACATGAATACATAAATACATGAACATATGAACACATGAATACATGAACACATGTATACATGAACACATGGACATATGAACACATGAACACATGAACATATGAACACAAGAACATATGAACACATGAACACATGTATACATGAACACATGAATACATAAATACATAAACACATGAACACATGAATACATGAACATATGAACACAAGAACATATGAACACATGAACACATGTATACATGAACACATGAACACATAAATACATGAACACATGAATACATGAACATATGATCATATGAACACATGAACATATGAACACATGAACACATAAATACATGAACACATGAATACATGAACACATGAACATATGAACACATGAACATATGAACACATGAACACATGTATACATGAACACATGAATACATAAATACATGAACACATGAATACATGAACATATGATCATATGAACACATGTATACATGAACACATGAATACATAAATACATGAACACATGAACATATGAACACAAGAACATATGAACACATGAACACATGTATACATGAACACATGAACGCATGAACATATGAACACATGAACACATAAATACATGAACACATGAATACATGAACACATAAATACATGAACATATGAGCATATGAACACATGAACATATAAACATATGAACACATAAATACATGAACACATGAACCACAGAGCCGTGTTAGTGTTCAGTTTGAACCATCAAGGTCACAAATGTTCCACAGATTTCTTCTCTCACTCACAGATTTTATCTAACTGGGATCGAAGTGAAGAGAAAGTCAAAACAACAGCTGACGGCAGTCTGTCAGGAGCAAAGAGTGAACAATGGCCGACCAGAGACGTGTACCGGCCACGGGGTCAAAGGTCACGGCTGTTGGTCAACGCTGGACGTGAAAACATGGCGTGGAGAGAGAGAGAGAGAGAGAGATCTCATCTGATGACTCATTCTGCTTTAACAACACTTTGTGTTCATGTTGTTTTCTTTCTCTTCATTTCCATTTTCATGGCTCCTCTGAATCAGATGCTTTTAGCCTTTTCCTGTTTGTGTTCTCTTTGTCATTACTGGAACCAGTCACCCACTGGTTTAAGGGCCAGCTCCAGTGTTTCTCCCCATTCTCCATGTAAAAAACAAAACATTGTCCAAACTAACCGTTACTTTATAAAGTCAAACAAATTTGACAATGTGCTAATAAGTTAGCATTAGCATCAGTGCAAACAAACAAGCACTAAGGCCTTTATTGAATTGATAATGACTGACTAACCTAAATAATAATGACTAACTTACATTAATTAAGAAGTAACTTAAAGTTTTAAGACTTGGTGATGTGGAATCTGTTAATTACAGTTCCTGTATTCCGGTTTTTGAGGTGAAGAAGGGCAATACCCCCATCAGACCTGTACATACGTACATACGGACAAAAGTAACCCTACATACCCCCATCAGACCTGTTACATATATACATACGGACAAAGATAACCCTACATACCCCCATCAGACCTGTTACATATATACATACGGACAAAGATAACCCTACATACCCCTTTGGAAGGAGGATAAAAACTTGCTAAGAAAAAGACATGTTGAGGACAGTGAAAAACATTCCTGACTTCTTTCCTGGCCTATGAACCATCCTCCCACCAAGTTTCATGAAAACCCATTCAGTAGTTTTTACATAATCCTG
>CM075201.1:26063674-26066174 GCA_037577475.1 Chaunax sp. Z400
ACTTTCTGCTGCCTCAAGATACCAATGCTGCTGACCACACCTCATTTAACTAACATGGACGCACAGATGGACACAACAACATCTGGTACTTAAACTCCATCTGATACTTAAACTACATCTGGTACTTAAACTACATCTGATACTTAAACTACATCTTAAACTACATCTGATACTTAAACTACATCTTAAACTACATCTGGTACTTAAACTACATCTGGTACTTAAACTACATCTGGTACTTAAACTACATCTGATACTTAAACTACATCTGATACTTAAACTACATCTGATATAATTCCTACATCTTAAATATTTTCATTGATTGCTGCTCTAGATGCAGAGTTTGGATCCGTTTTTTGTGTCACATCTGCAGCACAAGGAGGCAAAAGTTGATCCCAACTTGATCCCAGTCCACCTGAACTGGTGGACAAAGACCAGCAGCTCTTTGTGAAGACGACAGCGAGTTCTGCATTATTTTCATTCCCTGTCATATTAGTAGTTTGAATATTAAACTTGAAGATGGTGACCAGGGTTTAATTTTGGTTCAGTGGTGAGAGAACCAGCCAGCTCTGCTCTGCACCACATAAACGGTTCTGTGTCTCTATAAATAGCCTGAAGCCCCTGGGCAGGCCAACCGGAGCGAGGCCGCCCAGCAAACACAGAAGAAGAGACACCATGACCACCAACAACTCTGCTGGATCCAAGTCTGTGAACCTCCTCCTGACCCTGAAAGGTACAGCTAACTAGCAACGAGCTAACATGTTGAATGAAGCAGACAGTGAATGGGCCAGTCAGTACCAGAAAACAGCAGGAGGGAGAGGAGGTTGTTTACGGGGCTTTGACCCAGGACAACAACCGCAACCCATCATAACCTGGTTTTAAGAACATGTCATGGCAACAGAAATACTTAAGTAACAAAACTGCTTGGTTAGCATTAAGTAACAAGACTACAATGTTAGGTTTAGGTACAAAAAATACTTGGTTACCTTTAGGTAACGTTTCAGTCATCACTCTTCAGGAACGTCCAGAAGTCAAACATTTTCACAGTTTCACGTTTCTCTGTGTGTCATCTTTTCTTATGGGCCGACATGTTAGTGGTTCAGTGAAGGCACCACATATATTTGGTTATGGTTCTTCTTCCTGGTCAGGATTCATCATGATTTGCCCAAACTGATGCGTTTACAGACGTCTGTCGACACCACAGAAGTGAAGTATTTCAATTTATACCAATTACTGGAGTCTGCTGTGATGATGTGTTCACAGACATGAGGGAAAAAGCTGCTCGTGTACAACAGTACATCATATGGACCCTGGTAGAACAAGACAGAGCTGGGCTGAACCAACCTGTACAACATTAAACACTGTCTTTATTGTCGACATCGTTCTGAATGTGACAATCAAGAACTTTCTAGTGTTTTATGACTAATCAAGCGTCTCATTCCAGACCATTAATCTGCTGCTGTAACAGCCTCCAGGTCCAGGACTTGGACTTATTGCTGCAGGGATTTGCACCCGTCCAGCCAACAGGAGCATTAGTGAGGTGGAGCGCTGGCGTTGGCTGAAGCTCATGGTTCTAGTTCACCCAGAAGGTGTTTGATGGGGTTGAGGTCAGAGCTGTGTTCAGGGCAGTCAAGAGTCCAAACCAGTGGTTATTAAAGTGTGGTTCAGGGAGCCCCAGGAGTCCTTGAAGGGGTCCCAGGGGCTCCCCTGCCAAACGGGCCATAATTTATTTTCAGTACCAGCAAGGAGCTGAAGTTTTCACCTGTTTGTTGACTGAATCATGAAGAAACGATCTGATATATGGGGGGAAATTCAGAATTATAGAAAAACTACTGAAGTGAATTCCTCTGATCTTTGTGGAGAGGCGGAGAAACGAGGACGTGTCGACCAATCAGCCTCACCAGGGGCTCCACAGAGTACCGTTCTAGTTCTGTATATTATGATGGACACGTTTTTATTTTAGAACATATAGCAGCTCCACAGTGGGATCCAGGCTCATGAAAAGATGTGACATTTACGTCCCTTCTGCTCCACAAACCTGCTCCTTCCATTAATTATGACTGAATGACCCCAACAAAACACCACCTGCCACCAGCGACGGCCCGAAGTCGCCGGGTCCATCCCTCAGTGTGTCCTCGTAGCCCACTCTCATTTATCTCCTCTGTCGCACACACACACAGTCAGGACACACAAACACACACATATGATTCTACGAGGACGACGTCTCACCGTCACCCGGCCCTTTAAACTCCACCCTGATGCTCAGCGTCACGATGATGATGATGATGGAGCAACTGAAGCTTGTTCTGCTGCAGTAAATGACTCTGAAGAAGAGCAGCATGTAAAACAGGAAATAGAAAAGAGCAGTGAGGCGGGAAGCTTCGACACCTCCTCACCACCTGCATCACACTTCCAGCCTGTAGAGCTGCTCCATCAGACTCTGCAGGTCAAACCCACAAACCTCACAGTCACACAGCCAGAACATGACTCAACCAGAGTC
>CM075201.1:26068674-26078674 GCA_037577475.1 Chaunax sp. Z400
TACTGTGTGTACTGTATGTACTGTATGTACTGTGTGTACTGTATGTACTGTGTGTACTGTATGTACTGTATGTACTGTATGTACTGTGTGTACTGTGTGTACTGTATGTACTGTGTGTACTGTGTGTACTGTATGTACTGTGTGTACTGTGTGTACTGTGTGTACTGTATGTACTGTATGTACTGTGTGTACTGTATGTACTGTGTGTACTGTATGTACTGTTTGTACTGAGCATACTGTATGTACTGTGTGTACTGTATGTACTGTGTGTACTGAGCATACTGTGTGTACTGTGTGTACTGTATGTACTGACTACAAACAGGTCAGTAGTAGTATTACTGTTGATACGCAGTGTAGCCATCTTGGATTATGAGGTCGGGGGTGATGGGGTTGCTCCAACTTTCAGAGTCGGAAATCTGACTTCGGGAGCCATTCCGGTTGAAACGTCCGACTGAGAACTCGGAAATTCTGACTTTCCAATAGAACTAGAACGCACCACAGGGTTACATTTCTGGTTCCCTGGGTTAGACCCGCCTTCATCGTCGGTGTAAACAAAGCGGTTTGTTGCCACCATTTTCATTCATTCATTCACTGTCTTTACATCGTACACATTTTCACACTCTTATTTAATTTAAATAAACACAGAGAACGTTTTCTATGGCATATAATTACCAATAAGCTGCTGGTACTAATATGAAGCTCCGTCACACAGACAAACATCCTGCCTATAGATGCAAAGATGAACCAACATCATGGTCAAGTGTTGAGCATGGAGAGATTTACTGTAACTGGATAATACAGTTTAGTTACTCATAGTATCGACTCTTCTGTTCATGTCAGTCACAGATTACATCACTGTATGACAGACACCAGTAACTTTTTACTGGTTTACTGGAAAACCCTGAAAACTAAAGGCAGTCTAAACAAGACAAGACTAATCATGTTGGCATAGCATAAACAAACAATAGCATCCAATTAGCTAATTAATATCATGATGATGTCATGAAGTCCGCTCTCCGTCTTCAGATACATTTAGTGTCTGACACGGCCTCTGTTTGTCTCAGATACTGATCTTTGGTACAGACTGACAGGTGGTCTGTAGTTCCTCGTAGACCGGTCAGTAGTTTTAACAGGAGCATGTGAAGACGACTTTACTATCCCACCTCATGATAGAGCAGAACAACAAACAGGAAGCTGTTCAGAGATGAGCGGTAAAGACAGTTACGACTTGTACTTGAACTGAACACACCTGATGTGAAACTGATTCAGATTCAGCTGCTTGTAAATGAACAACACAACTCTGCCCTCTTCAGAGTTTGCTGTGACTGAAGCATTAATGTCAGCCTCAGATCTCCGCGGCAGACATGGAGGAACTACACCCTACTGCTCTGCTTCACTCTTCACAGGTGGAGATGGATTAAGTGTTGCTGTTCTGGTGCAACTTTTGCTGCAGATTCCTGCAGATTTACTGTGTTTAGCTGATAAAGTATGAATCAGATTCAGTGTTTATGTGAATTTTCTACGTTACTGACATGCAGCACGAGTCCTAAACGCGTCTGTTGTGTCTGATGGATTCTCTGGGGCCGAATATGGTCATAGTAGTCATGACAACACAACCCTACATGTATTGCAGGCTAAAAGCTACGTACGGAGATGATGACTATCAAAATGTCGGGTTTATTTGTCTGTAAGTCTTCTTCAGTCACAAGGAGGCAGACGGATCCATTGGTTCAGGAAATCAGTCACATGTTGTCCCTGGAGCCCAAAGGACTCTGAACCTTCATAGGCTTGCAGATTTTACAAAAGTGCTAACTTGTTAGCTTTGCTAATCTACCTTTACTTGAGGCGGAGCTGCTCCAGTAGAATTTTTTTATTTTGGTGAGGAGGAAATTAAATGTTTTTGCTATGAACTACATAAATGTTTCTAAGAAGTATCTTTGTTAACCTAGCTTAGCTAACCAACACTAGCCTGTGATGTTAGCTATCAAATAATGTTCATTTAGTCATCTATTTATAATGTAGTCTTAAATGTCCTCATTAGTTTTGATCATATTTTGTCACATGATCCTGTTTTTAGTCCAGGTTTAAAAATCTGGACATTTTTGTCTGATTGTATCAAAGAAAACTGTCAGTATTTTAGTCTAGTTTAATAAAAGTGTTGACATTTGAGTCTTTTCTAAGACATCAGGTTATTATTAACATTTCAGACCAAACCAATATTTTTTATCATTTTCCTCTGATTTCACTGATTCATCAGATTGATCTGATCATGATCTGATAAAAACAGGTTGAATGATTCAGAATGCAGCTTTGCACAAAGTGTCTGGTCTGATGATGATGATGATGATGATGTCACTTTAAGGAATACATCCAGACATGGAACATGTTCTGATTGGCTGATTTATTTTGAACCACGCCCACCTCCAAGCCAGTGAGCTGGGCTTCTTACCCATTTAAAGTCTGACAATAGGCTGAGATGGTTTCAATCCCAAAACCTCTAATCATTGGTTTATCAGATAAAACTGTGAGACTCTGAGCTCCAGATATCCTGAGGAACCTTCAGAGGGAACCAGATACTAGATGGTTCCATTAGTCTTTGGCCCCTGTACCCAGCTTTCATCTGCCTTGGATTGGTGATGTCAAGTCAGAAATCAGACTTGAGGTGAGTTTTGGTAAAAAATAAAAAACACTATATATTAGCTCATCTGTGTCGTTTGGGTCTCACTACATTACATCGCTCTTATACTGTAATTACCTTGTCTGTATAAAATATCATGTGATGTATTGAAATCACTGGTACATTTAACACAACACAGACTTTTCTGCGCATCTGTTGGTTCTTGGTGGAGGTATGAGCTCTACTGAGTCATTCTAGTTCCCTGATGAATTACACAAAATATCAAAACATTTCTTTAGGTTAAAGAAAAATAAATCCTGGATCTGGTCCATTCTGGCCCAGACTCATCCTCCCATCATGTGTCATGGAAATCCAGTCAGTGGTTTTTGGGTAATCCTGCTGACAAACAAACAAACAAACAAACTGACACAAGTGAAAACAACCTCCTTGGTGGATCCAACACACAATCCATGTCCAAACACAAAAAACCGACCACGACTGGTCGGATGTGAACATGAGCAGTAAAACTGTAACTTCTGTCCATCAGCTGTCATCACTGACAGGATACTGGTGTCATGTCTCAGCTCTGACAGGCTGATCACCGGCCAGATTTAATTTACTTTAGAGTACACTGACTCACGAACACACCGTGATGCATTCAGGGCCCATGCAGAGAGTATCTGGAGGCAGTGCACCTGGCTGCTGCCCAGGGTTACGTTTCAGAGGCTGCTGGCCCTTTAAAGCTAAGATGGTGTCCTGCTAGCTGCGGTTAGTGCCTTCCGTTTCCTTCAGAGCATTTCAACCTGAACTACCCTCCGTCAGCGGGACGAACCCAGACACGGGCTGCTCCTCCTGCGATGCAGCGAGGCTACAATCCCGCACAATAAACGCTGCGGTTTCCTACAGACAGTGACATTCACATTTGACGCAGGTAGAGTCAGCTCTGCCTGCGTGCAGCCGGATCATCCGCACAGATACATGTTTCCAATAAGGTGTACTTACTTTCTTATTACGGGTCTCCGGGTGCATCTCGGTTGCCGGAGCGGTGCCGCGGCGGAGGGGTGGAGCAGCAGGAGCAGGAGGGGGTCGGCTCTGGGTGTAGAACTGTTAGGGAGAGAGGAGGGTTTTGGGGGGCTGGTTTTCCACCTTTACGGTATTTTTTCCTCACACCTGCCTCTTCGTTCAGTTCATATCCGCAGCGTCGTCCCCAAAAACAGCCAGTCTGTCTGTTTCTCTGCCTCTCTGACGGCGTACATTCAAGGGCTGGGCTCTCTCTCTCTGCCTTTTCCTCCTCCGCCTCTCCCTGCTTGTGACCCCACCCTGCGTCCCCACCCCTCATCTCCCTGTCATTCAGAAGCTGCGCAGCCCTGCGGAGGAGCCGGCGACCCGACACCGGCTGCAGGCAGCCTGTGCAGGCAGGAGGAGAGGAGCTGCTGCAGAACAGCCAGCTAATGCTTTTTAATTATATGCAACCAGTGCGACTGTGCTCTCCTCATCTATTAATGCTGCAGCAGCTTAGAGACGGTGGAGAGAAGCACCCATGTCACCTCAATGACGTCACCCAGCAGGCTAATTGAGGACACTTCATCTGGGTGGGGAGGGTGGTGTACACTCGGCCAGGCTTTGCAGCATTACGTTTGATAAAATAGCTCCCATAAATAAAAGGAAGGCAGCAGAGTCTGATGATAGATATAACCACACCCTTTCCAGTAAGCAGGGTGCGGTGCACCACTGGGTTTTCATAGGTAATGAAGAAATGTGTATGTATGCTGTTATGTGCATTCAATCAAGAAAACAGCTGAAAAACATCCACTTAGCATATTAACTTTTCTCTTCTACATGAGTTATAACGAAAAATATTATATTTTCATGCCAAAATGCAACAAATCTAATCTATGGCTTTGTTTCCCTCGAATATACCCATAGAACATTACCTAGTTCAGTATTGTTAATATGAGGATTCTACTACAGTTCCCAAGATTCCATACGTGGAAACAGGAAGTGTCGCGCGGAAGAATGCAAAGGTAACAAACTTTCAATTTGGTGTCGTATATCGGTGATTTTAAAATAGTTACGTTTTAATTAAATGAATTTAGTTCAAGAACTAGTTTGAGACCAATTTTCCAGAAAAAAACACCTCAAATATGTTATGTACGTTTTACGTTGATCATTCAGGCACTGCTTTTGTTATGGAGATAGCTAACGTTATAAAATCCAAGCTAGCTGCTCTGTTGTTGCTGTTACGTCTTATGTGGATCTCGAGATAAACCAGGAAACAGCTGAGAAACTCGTCTAGGTAACATTATAGCTTTTCAATTCTTATAGTTTCTGAATTAAGTATAACATACATTGAAATATTTTTATCCCAGCAAATCTAATCTACAGCTTGATTTCATCCGAATATACCTATAAAATATACATTTATTTGTCATCGTGGGATTTTACTACATTTCCCATGATTCCACACGTCGAAACAGGAAGTGCAGAGCGGAAGCATGCGAAGGTAAACAGAACTTTCAATCCAGTGTTGTGTATCCGTACTTCTCGAATAATTATGGCATTTTAATCAAACATATTTGCTTTTTTGTTTTTAGACAACTGTTTAAAGAACAGTATTTCCAGAAAGAGCCATCTTAAACTTTTACATCGATCATTCAGGCACTGCTGTTTTCATGGAGATAGCTAACGTAATAGTACACCAAGTTAGCTGCTTGTTGCTGCCGCATATGTTTTGTTTTTCACAATTTCATGAAAAATAAGTTCAACTAGACATTATATTAACATTACATTATATTAACCTACACTATATATGTTGCATAGCTTAGCATAGCCCATCCTTCTCACTTCTGAGTCAGATGATTTGTCATATGTAGCTAGCTATTGTCACTAGCATGCTAATTTAATAGATAAATAAATAACTTTACGGTGAAATGAAACAAAACTAAGATAATAAAATAAGATAAACTACAACTATGTCGACTTCTGTTCGCTTCCTCAAAGATCAGTTAATTTAGTTGAGGCTGATGCAGTACTGTGATTTTTGTAAATACCAGTGTACCCAGAATAACACACAGCTTAGTTGTTTTCAGTTTATTGTACATTTTTGGTGATGCAATGTTTTTGTGTGATTTATACCGAACAAATCAACGTAGTTTAACACATTGATACAAAATTATTTGAATCGATAATTAGCAATCCGGGACATTGGTTTGAAGCATTGCCCTCCAATGATATAAAAGGATTCTTTGCTCAGAGTAGAAAAATCTTGGTTATTCTCTCACATTTTACAGTGTTTCATAAACGGTCTATGGATGATTAGTTGAGCAACAGAAAATCAATCAGACACCGTTTTGATAATTCTTTAATAGTCTTAAAGGGGACATATTATGAAAATCTCACTTTTTCAGTGTTTATACACATCTATTTGCTTATCTTTAGTCTCTACTAATTAATTAATCTTCTAATTTTTTTCAATCAAAGAAATACCCAATATTTTCCAGTTACAGCTTCTCAAATGTCAGGATTTCTTGTTTTGCTTCATTTTATGTGATTGTGGACTAAATATGTTTAGGTTCAGAACAAAAGACAGCACATCGGGCTTCATGAACTTGTGATGGACATGTTTCACTATTTTCTGACATTTATTATAAACCAAACAGGATTAATTTAGTGACAAAATAAGCAGCAAATGAATCAATAATGAAAGTAATTGTTAGAAGCCTTGGTTCCATTGTCCAGCCCTAGTAAAAAGTTGTGTATTTAACGTCCCGTCTCTCGTTCACCTCTTTGTCTCATGTCATCTTTTGAGAGTAAAGTTTAGATGTGGTGCTTTTCCTTCGCTGTGTCAGCATCGTCTGAGTGTCTGATGCGATGTCTCCGTGTTCTCAGAGTGAGCCGGCGATCCTGTGAAGAAGGCCCGCTGCTGGAGGAGCAGGAGACGGAGGGCCAACGGCAGCTGCACAGCCTCCTGCTGCAGCAGCTACACAAAAACGTTGACTTTGAACGGTCAGAAACTGTCTGTCTGCATCTGTAGAAGACGAGTTTACCACAAGAACATGACAGGATAATGTTTGGAATAAAGTTTAATCCATACCTCCACAGAAACCGATTTTTACCTCCACCTCAGAGCTCATGTTTTCATCGTTGTTTGTCTGTTAGTTAGCAGAAAACCTCATAAAGTTCTTAATGATTTCAATGGAATCTTATTGAGAGGCAGAACTTGAAATGGAATGATTAGATTTTTAGGTGGATCCAGGAAGTTTTTTGCAGCCTTGGTGAAGGTATGCCCTTCTAGTTTCCATATTGATGTAGAAACTCACTGCGTTTGAAGGTATGGAAATTTACCAGGATACAATTAACTTGCTCAATGTTATCAGTACATTGGCACCAATACCACAAACTAGACTGGTGCTCAGTAGAGAACATCCGTCCACCAAGGCAGAACGTCCTACAAATATCAGTAAAGCAGTGTTAGTAAAGGCTTCCTGTGTGTTCCTGTTTGTGCTGCCTAATATTCTCACTCAGCCATGTTTTTATATATGACTTCTGTAAAACATCAGAAACATCCAGGACGTCTGACTCCATAAAGTCTGTCCCACAGATGTGTAGCCAAGAAGCAATGCTTCGCCCCGGCAGCCCTCTATCGGCCGTTTGGGGAGCAGGCAGCTGGAGTGAGAAGCCTCTCCCAGTTCCAGGCCCTGCAGGACGGGGAGAGGGAACTGGCCAGCTTGAGGGAGCTGGGATTAACAGACACCGAGATCCAGCTGTGGCAGAGCAGAGACTCACCGGAGGCAGCGGAGAAGGTAAAACCTGCTGGCTCTGCATGTTCTTCTCATGTTGTCTCAGTCCAAAAGCATTCAGGTCACATGGACTGGAAAATACATATTCAATGTTAGGAACAAATGATACGTGTCCATATTTATATTTCCCTGTTTGTAGGTCAAGTAAATACTCAAAATAAGTTTATTTACTTCCTTTTTACCTCTATGAATCAGTCCAAACTTAATTATTCAAAGAGGATTTTATTCTCAATGTTTAAGCAACAAATTAATGAAACATCTACATTTATAACTATTACTGTAAACCAGATGAACGTTTTAACATATGTGTATAATCATGTTGGCAGAATCTTCCTGAGGAGAAGGTGACAAACATGAACACAAACCTCATCCAACAAACTAATATCTGACCCCGGCTTTGTGCTCACAGTCCCACGGTGTGTGTGCAGCTCCAGGGGCGAAGCAGCAGCGCCTGCAGGTGATCACAGACAAGATCGAAGCCAGAGCGGAGCTCCTGTCCCGCCCACAGCGATTTGCCTCCAGCCGGCCGCTGTCGCGTCGGGAGATGGAGATCGAACGAGCGCTTTTCCAGGGAAGTGACCGCCTTGGTTTCCTCACCGCACTTTATCATAGAGGTACGGAGTGACGTCAGCTAGACAGTGTTTACAGACGGTTGACATGTTGGTTATTCTAAGAATCATCTTACTGCCACATATAAGAGACACAATAGACACACATCTGCTGCCTACAGAGTGGATAACAGCATCGAATTCATCCAGACATCTGAGGCTGGCAGCTTGGCTGACTTATCTTTACTACTTTATGGACAGACATGGAGTCAAAGCTAACGTTCCTGCAAAATATGTGGATAAAAGTTAGAAAATGAGCTCTTTTTAATGAAGACTCTTCTCTATGGCGCTTTGGTTCATTTACACTGAACAAAACAAGTTTCTGAGTGTCTGTTTTAAATTGAGTTTTTAGTGTCAGTGTTATTTAGACATTTATATTTATTTATCATTCATATTATATTTATTTATTCTAGACCGGGTTCCTGTGATCTCTGGGAAACATTCCCTCATTCTGCTCTGCACAACAGATGTACAGCAAAATGACAATAAAGCTGAAGTGAACTGAAAACCAATCTTTATTAACAGTTGTGAAAACCCAGAGCAGAAGCAGGGGTCAAAGGTCGAAGGGCCTACTTTACACATACAGCGTGAAAACATGAATCTGATCTTTAGCTTCCATTTTCTCATTCAGTGTGAATGAAACTTTCTAAAATCGTGCAGTTTATGCCTGAATCAGTTACTGTTGGAGGATATTTTTCCCCAACATTCATTCTTTTTCACATTTAAAAAAACAAAACAAAACTGTCAAATCCGAATGAATGAAAGGAGAAAAGAATCCTGTGATCCTGAAAGACCACAGAACAGAGACGGATTTTCAACAGAGGCAAAGTAAGTCAGGTAGGAAAAAAGGAGATGAGTTCAAAACGTGCATAAATGATTGTTGAGGATCTGTTGTGTTCTCGTCCTTTAAGTCTCTCCTGTTTCACAGATGAAGAAAACCAGAAAGGCCAGCAGGGGGAGTCCTCCTCCGATCCAATGGACTCCCTCTACAGAGACGTCCTCGTTAAAGGCGGAGCTTCACACAGAACTGCATCTGACCAGTCACATGACTCACAAAGCGACCAATCAAAAGAAGCCTCTGACCTTCAGTTTGAACTGCAGGGTGTGAAGAGCAGCTCCTCACAGCTGAGTTCAGACCAGCAGCTCGCTATGGACCGACCGGAGAAACGGCCACCGGCTGCTCCGACGCAGATAAATATAAGCCAGCCAATCAGCAGCCTGTGTGGAGCGACGACGGCGAGGCCGGCCGGACCGCTGACTGTCCGAGGGGAGATAGAGTCCATCTCAGATGATGAAATACTGAAGAACCGGGAATCTGAGGAAGGGATTCGGAGCATCCCGAGGTTCCGAAACTACGAGCCTGGAAAACCCTCCAAGGTATCAACAGATGCATGAACGAGTCTCAGAGAGTCGACGACTGATCTGACGTTTGTTTTAGGTCCAGTTCAGTAATACACAAAAAACCACATCATTAACCAGTGAAAAATCATCTCATCGTTGTTTCTGTGCGTCTCACTCCAGGTGCTCTGTGTGAAGAACCTGAGTGCTCAGGCATCAGTGGCCCAGCTGGTGGCGCTGTTCTCCAGGTTCGAGCAGGAGAACGGGCCGCCGGTGGTTTACCGCCTGCTGACCGGACGGATGAAAGGTCAGGCCTTCATCACTCTGCCAGGTGAGAGCAGACAGGAGGAGCTGAGAGACGCCTCTGATGGCTGATCTTCATACTAAACTCCTTCTACCTGTTGTTTCCTGTTCAGACGCTGCAGCAGCCCAGAAGGCCCTGCAGCTCCTCCACAGATACCGGCTCCTCGGGAAACCTCTGGTGGTGGAGTTTAGCCGTGAGCGACGGGAGGAGGAGAACCAGGAGGAGAACCAGGAGGAGAACCAGGAGGAGAACCAGGAAAAATGAATAATGTGCTGACATGGATTCAACTGAATGTTATTTATTTTTGTATGGATTTAAATGATCTCCTTTTATC